>MU683485.1:33782-77068 GCA_026770625.1 Nicotiana glauca
TGTGTGTGTGTGTGTGTGTGTGTGTGTGTGTGTGAATTGATAGCAAGTAAGTTATTATTTTTATGAGGTTATCAATTATTATAATATTTATTTAAAAATTTACCTCTAATTACTTATTAAACATTTTTATATTGTGAGTGCATAAAAATGAAACTCGTAAAAGTTAAAAGGAGTGTGAGTTGAATAGTATAAATTATGTATATTGATTGTTAGCATAAAGAACTGCTACTGTTAATGTTAGCATCTTTTAGCTGATTGTTAATTTATGTTTATATTTTTTAATTTTGTATAGATGGAAGATACAAGTAGAGTAAGTGATTTTGGTTCAAGCGAAAGTTTGCCTATTACGGTAGATAGAAATACCAACACCATTGATACTCAAGATTCCAAAAAAAGGAAAGCCATGCAACCTAGGTCTGACGTTTGGAACCATTTTGATAAATTTGAGATTAATGGGGTTGGGAAAGCACGGTATCGATATTGTAAACAAGCTTATGCCGCTAATTCATCTAAGAATGGAACAACATGATTGAAGAATCATTTGCTTAGATGCAAAGAATACCCGCTTAAAATTGCTAAAGATAATATTCAAACAAAGATAAATTTTCAATCTTGCCAAAATGATGAAGGATCAATTTGGAAATTTGATCAAACAGTGGTTAGGAGGGCCTCAATTGAGATGATAGTTATTGATGAACTACCACTTAGCTTTGTAGAAAATGAAGGCTTTATGAAGTTTATGAGAAAAACTCAACCACTATTTCGTCTCTTCCTTCTCGTAGAACGATAACAAGGGATTGTTATGAATTTTACTGTGAATTGAAGCAAAACATAAGAAGTTCTTTTAGAGAAGCACAACCAAAAATTTGCCTCACAACGGACACATGGACTTCACTACAAAGAATAAATTATATGTGTTTGACAACCCACTTCATTGATAGGGATTGGAAGTTGCATAAAAGAATACTAAATTTTTGCCCTATCACTAGTCATAAGGGTAAAGATATGGCTAAAGCTATTAAGGATTGTTTGCTTGAATGGAAATTAAACAAGGTTTTTACTATTACCGTGGACAATGCTTCTTCAAATGATGTCACAGTCAAAGAATTGTCTAAGCAGTTAGATATATTGAAAACTAATATGATGAGTGGTAAACATCTTCATGTGAGATGCATGGATCATATACTAAATCTAATTGTGCAATATGGTTTGAAAGAACTTGATTCTTCTATGACACATGTTAGAAATATTGTGAGGTACGTGAGATCTTCGCCTGCAAGGACCTTAAAGTTTAAACAGTGTTGTGAACATGTAAAGGTAGAATGTACCAAAACGTTGTGTTTGGATGTTCCAACTAGATGGAATTCCACCTATTTGATGTTGGATACGGCACAACACTTTGAAAAGGCCTTTGACAAGTTTCATCTTTTTATGATAGATTTTATACTTATCAATGTTCTCCTCTTTGTGAAGGTGTTAGTAGTGCAGGTCCTCTTGAATCTGATGATTGGATAAATGTGAGGAATGTGATAGAATTTCTTGTAATATTTCACGAGCTAACTAAAAAAGTTTCAGGTTCACGTTATGTCACTTGTAATTCTTATTTTGAGGATGTATCTGAACTTTATTGTCATTTGAAAATGTGTTTAGCTAGTGAGGATGAGCATTTGAAAAAAATGGCTAAGCGAATGCAAGAAAAGTTCAAGAAGTATTGGGGTGAGCCTGAAAAGATGTATAAAATAATTTTTATTGCTTCCGTCTTGGATCCACGTAATAAATTTGAATATGTTGAGGGAGCACTTGAAGAACTTTTTGGGGAGGAAAAAGGGAAGAAAATAAATGTTGAGGTATATGCTTATATGAATTCTTTGTTTGGAGAGTATCTAAAAAAGTATTCAACTAGATCTTGTCCTTAATCTCCATCTAGTTCTACTTCATTTAACAACACAACTAATATATTTAGTGGGAGTATTATAAGTGTATCAAAAATAAGGACTAAGCTTAGCTTGAAGAAATAAAAGGAAGACAATGGAAGTGGGGGTACTAAATCAAAGTTGGATAAATACATTCGTGAAGAACAAGAGCCTTTTAGTGAAGAATTTGATATCTTGAGTTGGTGGAAAACACATGCTCTTAGATTTCCTATTCTTTCAGAGTTGGCTCGTGATGTGTTGGCTATTTCAATTTCTAGTGTGACGTCGGAATGCGCATTTAGCACCGGTGGCCGTATTCTTGATTCATTTAGGAGTTCATTGACTCCTAAATGTGTGCAAGCTCTTATTTGTGTTCAAGAATGGCTTAGAGAAGAGAATAATCCTATTAGTGTTGAAGAATACTTGAAATATCTTGAGGAACTCGAGCTTGGTAAGCTTTAATATTTTGTGTGTATTTTAGTTCAAAATAATATATCATGCCTTCTCATTTGTATGACATATTTGATCAAATTATCTTTAGATATGGAAAATAATGAAAGCACTACTACCATTGTTTGATGTATAGTTTCAACTTGCATCTTGAATGGTAAGTTTAATACTCTATTTGTTTGGTGATATACTTAATACTTTTGTAGTTTTGTTTTATTATCATCAAAATATAATATTCTAACTTATGATTTATATTTTTTTCAGGTTCAAGTGCAATCATGCCCCGTGCTTCTAAGAGGAATGGAACAATTGGTTTAAGGAAGCATATTAAGCGTTGTCTTGCGCGTCTTCCTGGAATGCGTATTTAAAAATTAAGACTGTTTTTGTGCCCTTTCTGTTTTTGTTGCACTATGTTTAAGTGTTAGGATAGTTGCAGTTGGCCAGTTGCACTGTGTTTAACAGTTTAAGTGTTAAAACTGTTTTTGTTATACTGTGTTTAAATGTAAAGTGTTAATACTGTTGAACTGTTAAGTTAATTCTGTATTTCTGCTGCATTCTGCTACATTTGCTGGTTGTTGCACTGTTAATTACTTCTGTTAATTCTGTTATATAATTGTGTATTACTGTAATGTGTAGTTGGTACTTGGTCGTCCCTTTTAGTCCAACTTTGAACGTTCAGCTTTGGAGTTAGGCAAAATGTTCATTTTGCATTGCACTACAGTGGCGTTAATTTTTATTTGCATTGTTGATTTGTTGGTGACTTGGTGAGTTCTTTCAATCATTGGACTGGATCTTGATTAGCAGCTTGATAATGAATTCAATCAGTGCACTGCACTGGAGTGGCTTTAGTAGTTAGCAGCTTGATTACTTAATTAGTTGATTGTCCCAAATAGTCAAATTTCCGATTCTTTATAGTTTGGAACATATTCTTTCACAATTCACAGTGAAATTTTCAGTTGTGCACGTGCACTATTAGCATTAAACCAAAACCGTACCGAAACCATACCGAACCAAATTAAGAAATACAGAACTGTACCGAAATAATTTGGTATGGTATTTGGTATACATAATTGATAAACCAAATACCGAACCGAAATTCTTAAATACCAAACCGAAATACCGAATGCCCACCCCTAGTTGTTCCTACATGTCGGGCGGTTCCTTGGGGTGAGGCATCGCTTTTCCGGAGGGAAGATAGAGTCATCGGCCTCTCGGCGGAAAGATGGCAATAATAAGAAGGACCGGAGCCCACAATGCGTGGGAGTCTTTAGTAGCGCTGGCCGTGTTGGTATTTTTTAGGATGGGGCGTCGCCCGAGTCTGCTATTTCTGGAGAGCCCATTCCTCGGCAAACGGCTCGCTCAGGTGAGTGCGTTTTGCCCGGGGCCAGCTCTTCTAGGGCTGCTGGGGTAGGTCTAACTTGATCATGTTTTGATCTGGAAGAAATCCGACATGTTCACTTTGCAGTGAGTTTGTGCATAATTTTCTTGTATCCTGCGTTTCCCTCCTCTCATTGAATTTTCCCTATGCAGGCCTGTGACAGGCTTAAATCAGAGTTGTTTCGTCAAAAGGCCAAATTTTAGAGGATCCTGGATAAGGGAGAGTCCCTTAGGCTACTTTGCAAAGAGAAGGAAGTTGAGTTGCAGCATTGGCGATACGAGGCGTATCAGAGCTCAAACTATGAGAGCTATCTGATGGAACAGGTAACATCATGTAGTGCTTTTTTTTGCTTCTTTCTAATCTTTAAGGCTAATTTCTTCTTGCCATATCAGTTGAAGAAAAAGACAGAGGCCTTCGAGTACCTTAAAGGCAGCGTAAGCCGCGTCAGGGCCGCTTTCAAGGAGATAAGAGCTCAAGTGCAGACTCAATCCCTAGAGGAAATGGGTGCTTTGGCTAGGATTCCTGTCCTTGAGGTTCAACTCGTCTTGACCCATGATAACGTTCAACTCGTCTTGACCCATGATAACACTAAAGTTCAGGAGGATATGATTGAGAAGCTTGAGTATGATCTCTCCAAGGTCAGGGTTGAGATAACTGATGCCCAGGAGGAAGCGGTATTAAGCTAAACCAGGGCTGATCGCGAGATGGAGATGTGAATAAAGGAAACTGCTGGCGCTCAGACCGAGTTGAGGCGAGCCCTTGATCGTGAGAAGAGGATCAAGGAATATGTTTGTTGCCAATCCCGGAGAGAGGTATTCGAGGAGGTTAGAGTGAGGGGCTTCATTCTCTCGGAGGAGTTGGCTCAAGCAAGGGCGATCGAGGATGATGCTCGGTCACTCCTTGTGGACATTACAGAGGGCGATCTCGGCGAGTTGTAGTCTTTTGGCGTAAAATATGAGCTCTGTTGTTTTTTAACTCTGTTTCTGGCGTGCGCAGGGCATGCTTGTAGATGGAGAGTGATCTTTATTGCATGTAATATAAGGAGAACTTTTTAATTCTTTTATTCCCTTTGTACCTTTTTTTGTTGTTGCTCTCGATTGTGAGGACTGATTTTGGAGCTAGTCCTCGAATTTTGCTATGGCTCGAGCTCTGATCGGCCTTCCAGCTCTTTTCTGCCATCATGGGAGGAGGGTGATGACCCCTTGTGCCCCCGGCTGAAGCAGTTCAGGGGGTGCACAACCTGGAGATTCATCCTGATCATCAATAGTGTTGTTTGGGCCGCGCCTTTAAGCGTATCGCGATTGAAGTGTCCCTGAGCTCAGTCTCCAAGTCGGGATCCGACTTGAGTTTGATATGCCTTTGGGACCGTTAGGGTTAGAGATAATGGCCTTCGATTTCTGCCCTTGGGCGTTTGGCGAATTTTTGGGTCCAGTCTCCGAGTCGTGTTGCAATTCGGGCTGTAATCGACCCTTGGTCTTTCTAGAGATTCTGGTTGGCGATAGTAGTGTCGGTGTCATGCCCTTGAGTGTGTTATAATTTTTAGGGTCCAGTCTCCGAGTTGTGTTGCGACTCGAGCTGTAATCGACCCTTGAATCATTTTTGGCCAGCAACGGTGGCTCTTCTTTTGCTCGATCGTTGAGACCTTTTAGTATGAGGCCTGGAGGCGTGCTTAGACGGCGATAATGGCACTTACGCTATTTGGTCATAGGGAACTTTTGATATGAGGATTAGAGGCTTTGCTTAGTTAACTATTTTGGATCTGGTCTCCGAATCGGGTTACGATTCGAGCTCACTTTAATCCTTAAGTTGTCAATTTTCAAGCTGGCGACAATGGCTCTTATGCTATTTTGGTCGTAGAGACCTTTAGATGTGAGGCCCGAAGGCGTGTTTAGCGGGCGCCAATGGCACTTATGCTGTTTTGATATGAGGCTTGGAGGCTCTCTGTAGGCTTTGTTTCCTCTCGTTAAGGTCTTATTGAATATGTTTGCCTGACCCGTCGTCGGTTCTAAAAGAACCTTGATTTCAATTCGTAGTCGGCGATGTTTTTAGCACCACGGAAGGTTCTTAGCTCATAGGTCGAGTATATCGATGCTTTTGCGATTTTGGAGCTTGCATGTTCGGGACTCGTGTTTTTGCCTTTTGAGGGAAGCCTTTGTTAACCAGTTCTTTCCAAAGTAGATTCGGAGGATTTTTTAACAACAGTCGGGCGTCCCCGAGTCGTGTTTCTGGGCTGTAGCAGCCATTATGACCGGAGTGATGTGCGTTTGGTTGGGGCCATTTTTCATCCCGAGAAGCAGTTCTAGGCATTTACACCGAGGCTATGCCCTTTAGGAATTCTTACAAATGCGACGTATAGCCTAGACTACGGGATTTTTTATTCCTGTTAAGGTCTTACAGTTTGCCATGCCTACTGAGGTCTTACAGTGTATGGAGAATAGATCTGGTTGTGCCGAGGCTTCCCGTTAAGGTCTTACAATTTTGGATTTTCCAGTGTATGGCGATTGGAGATGATTTTCCGAAATACTGAGTCCCGCTCAAGCTTGAAGATAGCTTTTTGCGGGCCCGTAGTTGCATTTGTGAGGGCTTTCAGAGCCCGGAGTTCCAACCCCGAGATAGGGTGGTTGTCGAGTTTCTTTAAGTCTCCGAGTGTTTCAGGATGTATTTGATGGAGATATTTCTTGCCCCGGATAAGCCAAAATAGTCTTCTTCGAAGCATGGAGTGCTTAAAAAATATGTTTATTGCTCGACGAAAATATAAGCTGTAAATACATGTTGTCCTGTTGTTGCGAGTTTGGCCCTCACAAGTGCGGCTTCCTCAATTTTTTGATGTACTCGCACGATTCCATATTGGAAATTTTTTTGAGGAAGGAGGGTTGCGATCTCGCCAGCCCCTCTCCCCGGGGATGCGTAGCTCTATTAATAATCTTGTTGGCGGAACCTTCTTCCCGTTACAAAAATGATCAAGGAGAGGACGCGCGGTAGGCCCCGTGGTGGCCGCGAATCCTTGTGCGGAGTCCACTGTCATCGAATGCCTCAACTGGCCGCCTGCGTACAAATTAGTAATAAGAAAAGAAAGGAAATGATAAAGAAGGTGGGGTAGTTCTTCCGTTCTGTATGGTGCGGAGGCGGCGTTCTGGGAAGTAAGCCCCGCTGCAGTCGTCTTCCTTGTCCGGCCAAGCCTGACCTAGGATGTGATTATCCTTACCCTTTGACCTCCTTCGAGGGTAATTCCATCCATGTGAGTGAGGTGAAAAATCATTTCTTGTCGCTCATAGCATGATGCTTTAGCCCTGTGTCTATCGCGGTGTTTTATACGTTTGGCTGAACAAAGTCGGGGCTGTGCCTCGGGCAATACATTCGCCATTGTTTGTACAAAGCGTTTGTGCCTTGTGCGTACCATCCTAAGCTCGAGCGGGCTACACGAGGGGGTGATTTGGTCGATGAGGCAGTCGCCATATAGGGCCTATCGAAGATCTAGTCCGAGAGCGACGTTGACCCGGATCGTCTTATCGGCTTGGGCCCAACATCATCGGTACAATTTGATCGAACTACCTGCACCCACAAAGGCATTTTTTTATTTGAAATGAGTCGAATAAAAGAGGGAATTACCAATGTGTCAATGTTATGCCGAGGTGGAATCTCGACGTCATTTTCCTTGAGCAAGAAGGTGCCCTTTAGGAGCATTCCCGGGGGCCATCCTTTTCTGGCGATATGAGCTTGCATTCTACGTCCTACAGATCTTCGCGGGGTGTAGCCAACCTTTTACGGTTGTGACGACGTGCCGCGGCTCGCCGACTCAATTTTGTCTGGTTTCCTTTCGTCCATAGAGTTGGATCCGAGTTTGCTCATTCAGCGACACTTTGCGGCGACCTTTGTTGAATGGCATAATGGCTACCCTACTGGGTTTGTGACATCGATCGCCTTGTGATCCTCATGGTAGACAAGAGTTTCCCCGGAGGGGTTCTGGTTGAATAGGTCTTAGCCACCCGTAGTCCCTGGCTCTATCGGGTGAGGCTTCTTTGCTGGCCGTGTCTTGCCAAACCTGGCACAGTTGGAGGTTCCTTGAGGGTGTTGTCCTCGGATTGTTACCTTGTTGTCGCGAGGCGCGATGTAAGTTGAATCATCTTTCCTGTTCATGCCAAATAGATGATAGCTCCATTCATTCAGTGTCAGCTCCTCTGCTGTGGATCTCCCCTGATATGCTGGACCCGAGGACATTCCTCGATGGTTGTCCGCGGTCCTGATTCGGGTTCGGTGTTGGCTGCCAGCACCCGATCAAGCCTTGACCGCATATTCGACCAGGCTTTGTTCGAACTGCTCTAGAGTCACTGGGTATGATATGCTCGGGTTTTGGGCGAAAGCCTGTTCCACCTAACTATTTGGGATCGAGAGCGGTCTCGTTTTTCCCGTGAGGGAGCGGGTTATGGCTTTCCACGATGCCTTATCTCTTCTTCTTCTGAATTTTGGTGCATCGGGCTCTTTTTGTATTGCCCTGACGGCGTTGGCATGTGCATCCATGGACCACGCTAGAACGGTGAGCGAGTCCTCGAGATCAGGTGCTGGATAGTTACGCTGCATCGTGGTTTTTTTAGGGAGTCTATCCAAATAGTCTTATCGAGACGGGCCCGAATTCTCCATCTTGGAGGTCGTTGTCCTTGGACGGACATGCGTAAGTGGTGATGCACTCGTGAGGACTGGGGTCCTGCCATTCCTGGGGGGTTTTGTTGTTTCTGACTTTCGCGAAGTGTGTCTCGGGATCAGACCTACGAGAAGCGGTTGCTGTAGGAGTTTCCGCGAGCATGATTTGATCTTTGCGACGAGGTCTTCCATCATCCTTACTACTTTAGGATGTGTTGTTGGTTCATCGTTCCCCCATACCTAGGGTACTGGTTCGATATAAGGGGGTATTTCGGGTGTTGCCGCGCTGGAAGTCTCCGGGCGGTTCTGTAGCTGAGTGATAGCCAAGTGATGTTCCTGCAACATTTTGAAAATAATATGAAGGTTAGCTTCCTGCTTTGCTTAAGTTGATATCTTTCGGGCTTCCTATTGATTGACGTGCTTTGTGTTGTCATCAGTGCACGAGGCTTCTTTTCCCCTTTGCGCGATACGCGGATCCGTAATCGCTCGAACTGCTCTAGATGTGTTATCAAGGTCCTGCGGTGTTGCGCCAGCCGTTAGAATGGCCATACTGCTCTCTTTGCAATTTTTGGGGTTATAGTTCTCGATTTCCTTCGTCAAGTCGTTCCTTGACCTGAAATAGAAAGATCTTGGGCAAGAAAAAATATGAAAGATACAGTGTGTTCAAGTGAAGAAACTAGCAAGAAAATAATCACCATTAATTTTAGCCCCACGGTGGGCGCCAAACTGTTACCGTTAAAATGGTAACAACAATTAAATTTGTAAATGGGATCCTAAAAATACGTGATCTATTATCAGGCTAGTTTGTGGGGGTGAGTAGTGCTGAATCGTGGAGTAAAACGATTGAGATCAAGTTAAACAAAGCGATAATCAAACAAGCAAGGGGACCTTCCCCGAGCGCAAAGCCAGCCAGTGGGTACCTCGGAGCCGAGCCTCGAGCCTATCTCGGGCTTATATAGAATAATCAGAAAGGGGATAACAAGTAAAATACAATTGAGCGAAGCTCTATACTATCAATATTGAGCAAAATAACGAAGAACAGGCAAGGAATTAATAAAGTGCTAAAGCGACCTAGAGGTCGATGGAGACAAATATCTTAGATGAAAGAGAGAGAGAGAGAGATATTATTGCATGTGTGGAGAAGTGGAGAAACAACAGTCCCCTAAAAGGTAGTTCAAGTCCCCTTTATATAGGCGAGGGGACTTGGTATAGTGTGAGTACGTTAATTGCGAGAGTACAGAGATGGGACGGCTTGATGCAAGACATCATAGTAGGCCCTAGATAGGCCGGATCCGTCAGGTATAGCCATGTGCCTAGGAGACTTCTTCTTCTATCCCGACCTCGGACCTAGCTTTCTCCGAGTAGGACTTTGTCGATCCCTAAGTCTCGTACCCGGTTGCGGCCTCCCACCCTCGGGGTCTCGGGGAAAATTCTTCGAAACATCTTGATAGCAAAAAATCAAGTCTTCTGATTTTGCCGCTTACAAACATTGCATAAAGTAGACAACCATGTTCATTAATTAAGGGAAATAAGGAAAACTGAGGAATAGTAGTACATAATTACACAAATAATACAATTCAAATAAAAACTAAAGTACCACAGTCCATAATTATAAGCAACAATAAGACATCCTTTAAATCATTATTGCTTGTGGTTTTTTTACTAGAGTCAGTCAAGTGTGTGTAACAGAGTTATTACAAAGGGCTTACAATAGAGTTGTTGTATAGGGTGAAGGATTAAGAGTCTCATTCGTATATTGCAATCGTTTGTAATCTAGAAGTTGCTCAGTTAGTGAAGTTGACATCCTACTAGGGTAGGTCATGATTTTTAATCTCATGAGTAGGGATTTTTTGATGTAAATATTGTGTGTTCTTTATTTACTATTGTATAATGTGGGAACTGATAGAGAACCTGGACCTCTATACGTTTTGTGGATCCGTAGTTTCTATCAATTGGTCTCGGAGTAGGTTCATTCTAAACGGTTAACACCTAGAAATGATCTATATGGCTGCTCTACCAAACTTCGAAGAAGGACAATCAACCTACAGACCACCATGATTCAACAGCCAATACTATGGCCGGTGTAAAATAGAATTCATGACTTCATCATGGATGAGCACTCAAAGCTATGAGATGTGATTGCAATGGTCCTTTTGTTCCACTAAAAACTGTCACGAGCCCAAATACCGGTCGTGATGGCGTGTATCACATTACTAGGCAAGCCAGACTAACTATCAAACTATAACCCTTTTTCATTTAATAAGTCATTTGCTAACATAGTTTAATTACTAATTGACTTAATAAGTGTTTAAAACAATAATGTAGATATGCGGAAGTCAACAAAACATGAAAACTACACAGCCCATACTGATCTGGTGTCATGAGTCTAGTACCTCTAATACAAGTCTGAACAACCTACTACATAGATAGTCTAGAAATGCGGAAAAGTAATAAGATGGAAGGGAGAAATCAGGGCTGTGGATGCCATGCAGATACCTCAAAATCCCCAGCAATGCTAGATGACAGGTGAAGCTCTCACTCGGCTGCTCGGGCACCTAGATCTGCACACAAGGTATAGGGAGTAACATGAATACGCCAACTCAGTAAGTAACAAAAGTATATGAAGGATCAGTATATAGTTGGTATGGGATGTTTGGCCTATTTGGCATATGGTCGTGATTCTAGTGCCGAGGTTCTTTCTATGGATTTTGTGCATGCTGTTCATGAGTTTCCTGAGGTATTTCCTTAAGACCTTCTGGGTATGCCACCTAATAGGGATATTGACTTCTGCATTGATTTGGCTCCGGGCACTCAGCCCATTTCTATCCCGCCATATTGTCTACCCCCGCGTGAGTTGAAAGAATTGAAGGAGCATTTGCAAAACTTGATTGATAAGGGCATTATTAGACCTAGTGTCTTGCCTTAAGGCGCGCCACTATTGTTTGTCAAGAAGAAGGATGGATCGATGAGGATGTGTATCGATTATCGGTAATTGAAAAAGGTCACAATCAAGAATAAGTATCCATTACCGAGGATTGATGATTTGTTTGACCAGCTTCAGGGTGACAAAGTATTTTCGAATATTGACTTGAGATCTGGCTACCATCAGTTGAGGATTAGGGCACCTCATGTCCCTAAGATAGATTTTCGCACTCGGTACGCGCATTATGAGTTCTTGGTGATGTCATTTGAATTGACAAATGCCCCAACAACTTTCATGAATTTGATGAACCGAGTGTTCAAGCCTTACTTGGATTCATTCGTGATAGTCTGCATTGATGATATTTTGATCTATTCCCGCAGCCGGGAGGAGCATGAGCAACATCTGAGAGTGGTTCTTCAGGCCTTGAGAGATAGTCAATTGTATGCTAAGTTTTTGAAGTGCGAGTTCTAGTTGAGATCAGTTTCTTTCTTGGGTCACGTTATATAGCAAAGGGTATTCAGGTAGATCCGAAGTCGATAGAGGCAGTCAAGGACTGGCCTAGACCCGCATCAGCCATAAAGATTCAATGTTTATTGGGTTTGGAGGGATATTACTGTCGATTTATGGAGGGGTTTTCATCCATAGCATCCCTTATGACCAGGTTAACCTAGAAGGGTGCCCAGTTCAGGTGGTCGGATGAGTGTAAGGCGAGCTTTTAGAAGCTCAAGACAGCTTTGACTACGGCCCTAGTGTTGGTTTTGCCCACAGGTCTAAGGCCATATATAGTTTATTGTGATGCATCTTGTATTGGACTTGGTACGGTGTTGATGCAGGATGGCAAGGTCATTGCCTGTTCTTCGCGGCAGTTGAAGATTCATGATAAGAATTATCCAGTCCATGATTTTGAGTTGGCATCCATTGTTCACACGATGATGATTTGGAGGCACTATTTGTATGCCGTGTCATGTGAGATGTTCACGGATCACAAGAGTCTTCAGTACTCGTTTAAGAAGAAGGATCTAACTTTGAGGCAAAGAAGGTGGTTGGAGCTATTGAAAGACTGTGATATCACCATCTTATATCATCTAGGAAAGGCCAATGTGGTGGCCGACGCTTTGAGTAGAAAGTCAATCATTATGGGCAGTCTCACGTATATTCCGGTTGGTGAGAGACTAATTGCTTTGGATGTTCGGGCTTTCACCAATCGGTTCGTGAGATTGGATTTTTCTGATCCCAGCCATGTGTTAGCTTGCACAGTCGCGCGTTCTTCATAATTGGAGCATATCCGAGATTTGCAGTATGATGATCCCCATTTGTGTGTCCTAAAGGACACGGTGCGGCACGGTGGTACTGAGCAAGTTACTGTTGTAGATGATGGAGTGTTGCAGATGTAGGGTCGACTGCGAGTGCCTAATGTAGATGGATTGCAAGAGTTGATTCTAGAGGAGGCCCATAGTTCCCGGTACTCTATTCATCCGTGCGTCGCTAAGATGTATCAGGATTTGTGGCAGCATTACTGGTGGAGGCGGATGAAGAAGGATATTGTTGTGTATGTGGCTCGGTGTTTGAACTGTTAGAAGGTAATGTAAGAGCATCAGAGACCTGGTGGTTTATTTCAGAGGATTGAGCTTCCCGAGTTGAAGTGGGAGCGTATCACTATGGACTTCGTTGTTGGACTCCCACGGACTCGGAGGAAGTTCGATGCAGTGTGGGTTATTGTTGATAGGCTGACCAAGTCAGCTCATTTCATTCCTATGGCAATCTCTTATTCTTCTGAGAGGTTAGCCGAGATCTATATCCGGAATATTGTTCGTCTTAATGGTGTGCCCGCGTCTATCATTTTAGACCGAGGTACGCAGTTTACCTCATATTTATGGAGAGCAGTTCAGTGTGAGTTGGTCACAACATTTCATCCCCAGACAGACGGGCAACTCGAGCATACTATTCAAATTTTGGAGGATATGCTCCGAGCTTATGTTATGGACTTTGGAGGCTCGTAGGATTAGTTCTTTCCTTTATCGAAGTTTGCCTACAACACACTACAAGAAAAACGGCCTTTAAGGAAGGGAAATCTGGTCCCTAAAAGTAAAAATCCGGTCCTAAGAGGGTAAATAATGAAGGGAAAAGGCTGGTCGCAACCCGTCCTAATAGCCTCCGTCTCTAAATGTCAATAACGACGAGTCTTAATAGCTGGTCATTAAATCACTTTCGAGACGGGCAAAAAAACTGGTCTTTAAATACTTTTAGAGACCACATTTCTCATCCCTAGAAGTCGATGAAAAAAAATTTATTCCCATTGTGAAATCGTTTTAAAGACCAACTGTATCTAGTCCTAAATGGCCTTTTAGGGATGGACTGAAAACCTAGTCGTAAATAACATTTAGAGACTACATTTGTTGTCCCTAATAGACGATGAAAAATATATATATTCCCTTTGTTAAATCTTTTTAGCGACTAATGCCAACTGGTCCTAAATAATCTATTAGAGACCGACAAAACATCTGGTCGTTAAACCATTTTCGCGACCAATATTTAACTGGTCCTAGATTATTTTTAGAGACGACGTCTCTATTTAAAATAATTTTGTAATTTAGCAAAATATTCATGGTCTATTAATAACCATGAGTATTCCTAAAATCTCAATGCAACAAAAAGTAATTTTTATCAATAAATATCAAATTGTTATCGAAAAATCTAGATATAAAAAGATAAGATATCAAGGTCAAATCCCATGATGATGTTACTTCCTATGTTTTCTCAACACCTCAACAAAAAATAATTAGCTATCATCCTAAGCTAGACTATGCTATCAAGTTTTGCATAAAATTTTTAGCAAAAATATAATGAGCTTGTGCATCTTCTAAGCTTGCATCTTGACTTGTAGCTTCAATCTTCAAAACTTGTAAGTACAAAAGATTGAAAAAAAAATGATAAACAACTATTAGTAAAATAACATTTATAATTTAAAATGAGCAATAGTTAAATCGCTTACCCCAAAAGTTATCTAAATTCATGAGGTGTTATCCAGCAACATCAACAAGGCTACAAGAATATAAGTAAAAATAATTAGAAAAGCTTTGGAATGGTTAATCTTACTACAAGAATATAAGTAAAAATAATTAGAAAAGCTTTGGAATGGTTAATCTTACTTTGGTTTGATAAATTCCAGTACGACAATTCGAGAATTACCATTCAAGATACCAACTATTATGAACAGACAACATCACTAGGCTAATTTCTAGCTTGACCAAGAGCCTGGGAAGTTCAGTTCAATTCAGGCATTCAGGTTGTTAAAATTCAGTCAATGACAAAATACTACTGTTTCGTCATTACAATCATTTCAAACTTCAAAGAATCTAATTTAGGAAATTGCTGTATTTGGCAGACAGCTACCAGAGACGCTAGCGATAAACAACCATGTTAAACAGCCATTGCTGGTCCACAAACAGACATCTACCAGAGACGCTACCAGTCACTCCATTGCTGGTCCACAAACAGCCATGTTAAACCAAGCAGTAGTTGAACTTTAGAATCTGTTACTATTAGGAAACAACCATGTTAAAAGGGCTTCTACAGATCATAAAAAGCATGTCGTTACCGCAGCTGAGAGGGATTCAAATCTGAACCAACTGTTCCATTGAATGCAACATGGATTTTTAGTTGTAATGCTTTAGAATCTGCTATTGTTAGGAAAGCTATTGTCCCTGTTATTTCAATTTTTATCAACTAGTTTGGTTGATATAGTTGCCCTTAAAGGTGCATCAACTAGGCCACCAAATACAATATCGTTACGATCCCCAACAACCTATAAGTGTTAGCTAAGGACATGAAAGGGAAATGTAGTGAGGAGCTCTAGAAACATCGGACAAGTGTGTTGTATCAGCAATATATAAATTCTTAGTAGTCAAGTTAAGTAAAGTGTATGAATAAAGTAGGTTGTACAAAAGCGTAGAGTACATTTTTTCTGTAGTAGTATTAGTAATGCCATGGTAGATCAATACTTGAAACTTTTCAGAAAACATAAAAACAAGAAGTGAAGAAAAAACGATGGTAGAATTTTCTGCTATAAGTAATCAATTTCTACTTGTAATCAATCAGATGTGGCTCATATTTCTGGAGTTAAAGCACCAGACACAGGAATGCTTTTAACTTCAATAATGCAAAAAGAGATAGTGCGCTCAGACTCATACAGAAAGAGCAACCAACTAGAATAGCAAACTAAAGTGACAAATTTACTGCCCTTTGACTTCAAAAAATGGCACACAGCCAGCTTCAGATATGTTTCCAACTCATGATCTATTTAACACTTAACCCAGAAATCTTGAGTTCTAGAAATCAGAAGGAATAAATTCCCAAATTATGAGTTTATCAGCCAAGATTGACTATACGCAAATCTTGAATAAAAATTAAAAAGTTGGGTATATAGTGACTAACTTGGTCAGCAAACAAAAACAATGGTCATTCAGTTGAAACAGGCGATGTCGTCGCAAGCAGGACATGTGATTGTTGAGCAGTGAAGTACTCTCTCATTTTCCTCATTTCTTTCATCTCATCTTCTAAGTAGACAAGCGCTCATTCAAGGATTTGTTTTCCTCATTCAAAGATTTGTTTTCTTACGGGTCTCAAAGAAAATTGTTGCCAAATCTAGTGGGCTGCCATCTTTTCCGCCCTTTACATTAAAGGCAAATCGAAGTTTTAGGAAAACATAACAGATCGTAAATATTTTTCTTAGGAAAATCGAAGTTTTATGATAATACCTTTTGATAAATGATCTCACCAATAGGCTTGCGACCAATATGATGAAGCCTCTTCAACTTAGCTCGATTTGCCGCATTCATGTTGCTTCTCGCCTATATTTGTGAAACATTATGTGAATATGAATGTGGAGTTTGAATTCATTCTGTTGATCTAAGCCATTTTATAGCTTCATCGTAGTTCCAAATTATTAAATCACTAGGCATACCTGAAAAATTTCTGAAGAAAAATGTTCATTTACTAACCACTCTCATTCTTTCTTGTCTACTCCCTGTGGAATATTTTTAAGAGCCTGTTGGATTGGCTTATCCTTCACATATTTTACATGTAAGTGTCCTCTCCATTTGTTTCATAACTCTTTCATCCATCCGAAGATATGTTCACGGTGATCATTCATGTCAACACTCTCAAATTTATCCTACAATATTTAAAACATGAGTTAGAGTTAAATATTCAGTTTTAGTAAATAATCATGATATTGTGTTAGGAGCACATTAAACTTAATCTGTCGCATTTTGATACTCTGTTAGGAGTACATAATCTTGTATAGGCACCAGCACAAGGCAGTGTGGTTTGGATGCTGTAAAAGAGGTGATGCCTGAAGACCACATGAAACTCCTTACTAATATAAGAGAGGTTTGTTATGAACTGTAAAAGAGGTTATGCCTGAAGACCACATGACTTATTTCCAGGTCCAAGAAAATACGGAAAGCAGCCAAGAGTTTGCAGGAAGACTTGTATGATCAATTAAATGACGAGCCACTTGACTTACTTGACCAGAAGAAGGCCAGGTCAGCTCTTAGAGGATCTGGAAATCTCAAGCGGAAGTCTGAGTCAGAAGATGAAGCAGAAATAGACTCTGAAGGCCGTTTGGTTATTCACGAGGGAGATAAGAAGCAAAAACTAGTCAAGGCACCTACTGGCGACGTCGATGTAAAGAGCGAAGTAGGAAGTCGCTTGAGCTCAACGAAAACTCAGAAACAGAGAAAAACGTCTGATTCAGGATGGGCCTACACTGGAACAGAATATGCAAACAAGAAGGCAGGTGGTGATATCAAGAGGAAAGACAAACTTCAGCCATATTCCTACTGGCCCCTTGACCGCAAGATGATGAGCCGTAGGCCTGAACATCGGGAAGCAGCACGGAAAGGAATGGCAAGCATTGTGAAGCTAACAACGAATCTTGAAGGCAAGAATGCATCATCTGTACTGTCTGCAAAGAGAGTCAAGACTAAAAATAAAGCCAGCTCCAAAAAGACTTTGAGGTGAAGTTTACTTTCTGGGTGCCAAGTCAAAATGGAGAGCTCCGCCCAGAGGCTCATTAAATTTTGTGCCAGAGTTTTCACTTGGGGTTTCTGGCAATCCGGCACCCCATGTTATTTTTTTATGTGACCTTTTTATTTTATTGGTCCATGTATATTGCGTGTCGAAGTGATATGGTTGTTGAGAATAGAAATGTCGGGGAAAGGAGTTAGGAAGGAAATCGAGTGTACCTAGTTGCCATAGGAAAATTTAGCAAATGTGTCAAATCCAACCTATTTAAGTTGGTTATTTGTAATATTCATACCAAATTGAAATATGTGGGGCATGAAACTAACCTGAGTCACCTGTGATTTGCTAAATTTCTCGATACTAGATTCAGCAATTGGCTTGTTCTTTTATAAGGGCCCTTCTGATCCACGAATTTACTAGTACTAGTCTTAACATAATAACTTTTCCAGTCTGGTTAACATGATGAACATGAACTATAGCATTTTTTATAATCTTGTTCAGTAAGAACTTTTTCATAAACTATTTCATGATCATTACGCCATCCAAATTAGATCAAAATATATATTAATCAAGTTAAATATTTGTGATCCATTAATCTGAGCTAAAGACGCATAGATACTCAGTTAGGAGTACATAATCTTGTATAGGCACCAACACAAGGCACCAGCAGAAGGAGCTATTGTCGCACAACGCTCAAGAAGTCTAGCTAGATAAGAGCCCTACAGACAGAATTACAAAGCCATATACCTTCATCAAACTTGGTAATATTCAAAATGTTCATTACAGTTTAATTTATAGTTGCATTAGTTGTTTTAGGTACAGAGAAACCCTCTGTTTTAAGACTGAAGTTTAGGCAATAAGGTGTAGGTTTAACTGTATCTTCTGTTCCTTTTTGCATGGTTTGGTCTGGCTCACAGATACTATCATTGGCAACAGTATGAAGCATTATGTGGATACAAGAACATAGGCAAATTTATCTAAACTAATTGCTAATCGTCAAAAGGATTTAGTTACTGGGACAGAGGAATTATCACTAATAACAGAACGAAGGCGAAGAGTAGGTAAGCTTGTCTCATGGCTACTGCAATTCTTCTTTGTTTATATTGGCTTACTATATCTTATGATATACTTAAAATTATTCATTGGAGTATTACAAAATGCTACCAGAAATGGTCGAGAGAATGATGGTTGCTCATAGGAGTACTTCTCCAATCTGGGGGTCTAAAAGGCTTGAGGTATATATGATCTATTCTAAATCATCTTATATTCAACTTGAGGTATCGGTCAGAGAATCATTTCACTCATTGTGATTCCTACATAGAGGAACAAACAGAAACACATGTATTCAACTAAATGATATGCATCTTCACTGTATAGATATCTTGCTTACCTCAATAGCTACCCACATGTGATTCAGCTTTTCTTTCTTAATATCATTCCATGATGATCTTCCCAACGGACACATCTTACGGTCACGAACGATTCTTCCCAGGTGCCTCGAAAACAGTTTGCTATTTGTTCCGACTGTTCGATTATTGTAAAAGGTTACTTTCAGCTTTTGTCCGACTTCAAATGATGCAACTTCTTTGCACTTGTTCCTCCCTCAAACTCTCTTTACCTTTCCAAGATTAGATGAAGAACCTACGGCTGCATAATTTGGTAAAAAGTATAGCAATAAAATTTAGTTCTATAAATTAAAAACATATTGATTCAAAATATCACACCTGTTTCAGTTGCTTGAGAGTGTTGCATAACTTGATCAGTAGATGGAGGCAATGAAAAATTGGTTTGCATATGCTCTTTCTCAAGAACCAAGGAGTTTTTATCCAATGTTCGCATTTCTTGGTTAGAAGTCATGGTAAAATTCGATTGTGCTTTTAGAAATCCCTGCAGATGAGCACAAAGATCTAGGAGTTTGCTCCCGTCCCTTCCCTATAGAACCTAGACCAAAAAACCATTTTAGTTTGGCATTTAATTTAAGCAATATATGCTCTTAAAAATACCAGAGATTTGGAAAAACTTACTTGCTTCAACTTTTTGGGTATATTGCTTAACTTGATCAATAGATGGAGGCAATGGAATATCAATTTTCATATACTCTTTCTCAAGAACGATAGAGTTTTTATATATCGTTCTCGTTCCTTGACTAGCAGACATGGTAGAGCTTTTAAGACCTTTTCCTCGTCCCTTCCCAATAGCACCTGGCAAAACGAAATCATATTACTAATATTTAAACATTAAAATTTAGTTGTACACATTAAAAATAGTAGATTTAAAATATCTTACTTGTTTCAATTGTTTGGATGTATTGCTTAACAAGATCACTAGATTGAGGAAATAAATTCTTAATTGGCATATTCTTTTTCTCAACCAAAGATCTAAGCCCTCGTCCTCGTCCTTGTCCCTTTCTTATAGCACTCGGTGGGACGAACGCATATTTGGTTGTACTCTTCATAGTTGATTCCACCTCATTTTTAGTCTTTGATGGTTTCATATTGAACCTGCAAAGAGCCAAAAGTAAAAAATAGTTAGAGAATGTGTGATAATATAGTATTGAAAGAAATCATGCCATCAGTATATGTAACAATGAATATACTAATTCATAAATAGATACTTCACCTCATCGGTTCTTTTTCGTTTCTTTTGTGAAGGATTTTCTAAGTCTACAATATCATCATCCATTTGTTTTACTATCTCATAGGAATCACGAGGTTGAGTCTTCCTCACTACATGCCCAAAGTGAATCAGGGTATTTTATACTTTCACAAGTGTAACAATGAAAACTTAGGCGTAAGATAAATATACAAGAGAAATATCTTGAACCAAAATCGAAAGTACCATAAATGTCAATATAAAAGACAAATAAATTTTGACATTATACCAAAAGCTTAGAGTTCTTACACAACATATACACATTGGACCAACAAAATAACTTCCACTGATAAAGCCACTAACTAACACACTCAAATAGTATGGCAACTCGAGCGAACAAATTTTCTTGTGCGCTCATGAATTGGTAACTAATTATACATAAATTATTTTCACTGTTATTACCAATAAAGCTCATCCAAATTTTTTAGGAGAAGATAACATCGACTCTAGCTAAAAGTCTAGAAAAGAAATATTTAGTTGTTTTAGGTATATCTTCAAACACGTTGGCAGCATCAAAGTTCTTCCCTTTTCAATATAATTTCTTCCCAAGACGGCCATTCAATATGATTACTGGTTAGTGTTGTTGCAGTTTGTGCATATAATATGAAAATAATTTTTACATGAATACACAGAGCTACCCCAGGAAAAAAAAGAGATCATGAGGAAAATTCAAAAAGCAGATACATAATACTATAATCAAATATCCAAAATCTGTCATATTGAATTGAAACGAACAATACCCGGCAAACGTGATTAGAAATATAGTCTAATTAAGAAAGAAAGCTTGTAATAAACTCACAAAAGAAAAAAGAAAACTCTACTGTTAACTGAAAAAGGGAAAAGAAGTACCTAAGAGAAACGACTATGTGTCGAGAAAGAATGTCTTCTGACAACAAACTTGAGCAAACAGTAAAAATTATAGCAGCCCAACAATCAGTTTCACAGACCAGACGAGTTGATCGATTTCGCAGACCAGACGTGTTGATCGATTTCGCACAGACATGTTGATCGATTTTGCACAGACGAGTTGATCGATTTCGCACAGACGTGTTGATCGATGTCGCACAGACGAGTTGATCGATTTCGCACAAACGAGTTGATTTCGCTGACCAGACGAGTGAGACCAGCTCTAACGCAAGCGGCGGAGATTAGGGCAGAGGATTTTATGCAGTACTATGTTTTGAGAATACAGAGGTTTAATTTTGTTTTTAGAACCTTTTACTTTTTTGTTTTAGCGCCTAATTTTTAGAAAATAATATTTTTTTAACATTTTGGTATTAGATTTGGCAGCACTCTCTCCACTCAAGGCCTCTCAATTATATTTTGGGACCAGCTGCTATTTTTTTTAGGGACTAGATTTATTACCTTCGCAGTAAAATAAAGCATTAAGGACTGCAAATTAATCTCATCCTAATACATATATTATTTGCGACGGGATTATTAACTCGTCCCTAAAGGTTGGTCTTAAATATGGATTTTTCTTGTAGTGACAATAGTTACCAGTCAAGCATCCAGATGGCTCCCTATGAGGCTTTATATGGTAGGTGGTGTCGATCGCCGGTTAGGTGGTTCGAGTTGGGAGAGGCTCGGTTGTAGGGTACGGATCTAGTACAGGATGCCTTGGACAAGGTTAGGATCATTTAGTATAGGCTTCGTACAGCTCAGTCCAGGCAAAAGAATTATGCCGACCGTAAGGTTCGTGATGTAGCATTCATGGGCGGCGAGCAAGTGTTACTTCGGGTGTTGCCTATTGTCACGACTCAAATTCCCAAACCTGGTCGTGAGGGCGCCTCTCGTGAAGACAAGTCCAGCCAGACCAAACATAACACCACTTCAATGATAACAATAGGGGAAACCATCGACACAGCCCAAACCGGGGTGTCACAAGTCACGAGCAACTAAGAAATTCGGATGCAAGTCTGTTGAATACTAAGTCTGATACAATAGTTCTAAGAATATGAAAATGATGAGATAGGGGAGGCACGGGGGCTGCAGACACCAACAACTACCTTGTAGTCTCTAAATCACTGCCTGGACTGGGAGGATCAGCACTCAAGAGCGGACTCTACTATGCATGTATCTGCACACACAGTGTAGGGAGTAATATGAGTACTCCAACCCAGTGATTAATAATTATAAATAATGGCTGAAAGCATGAAAATACGTAAAGGCACAAAGCGATTCTATATCAAAACAGCGAAATAACTTAAGCAGTAAACCAGAAAAGAAGTCGAATGAAATCTCTTCAAATCAAGTGTAACAGGTAATTTAACAGGTAAATAACAGGTAGAAATCCTCCCCTGGGGCTCACTCTCATTTACTTAGCACTCATTCTCAGCACTCGCCTCATATAACTCTCTTAATAATAGAAATCAGAATAACCACTGCGGCGTGCAGCCGGATTCTTACATCGCTGCGGCGTGCAGCCCAATCCACATCGATAGTCGACTTCACTCACTGGGGTGTGCAGACTTCGGAGGAGCTCCTACAACTGAAGTGCTATATTGCTGCGGCGCGCAGCCCGATCCATATAAGTATTGTTGCGGCGTGCAGCCCAATCCATAACATATAGAATATCCTCATGTTGGGTTCTCAACCCCTCTCAGTCATTAACCTCACAGCCTCTTGGGCACAATAATAGAATGTAGGGATCTCAACCTACAGATTTCCTCGAATTTAGGATTAGAATGATAAAACCGGCTCAAATTATTTGAAACATATAGAAACATGACTGAGGATATGATTTTTGACAAATATAGTGATGAACAATAGTAAAAATGCCCCTAATGGTCTCAAGCGGCCGGCACAAGGCCCCAAACATGGCAATTTGCCCAAATCATAATGATAACAAATAAGTTTCAGTCAAATAAGTAGTAAATTCATCAATTGGGATGGACCAAGTCACAATCCCTAATGGTGCTCTACCCCACGCTCGCTATCCAGCGTGTAAGTCACCTCAATATAGCACTACGACATGTAATTCGGGGTTTCAAACCCTCGGGACATCATTTAACCTCGAACCCATTAAATCTCTAGCTCGCGACGCCTTTGGCTCTCTAATCGGCCTCCATGCGAGTCGAATCTAACCAAAATTAGAACGAATATGTCACAATATGCTAAGGGAACAAAGCCCAAGTGAAAACAATCGAAAAATATCAAAAATCCCGAAATTAGCAAAACACGTGCCCCGGACCCACTTCTCGAAACTTAGACATTTTTACATCAATGGGTTCTTTATCACTCCACGAGTCTATGCATATAAAGAACACCAAAATAGGAGTCCAAATGACCCCTCAAACCCCAAATTAAAATTTCAAAATTCCAAGCCCTAGTTCTTCCATTTTTGTTCAAGTTTCCATGAATTTCTAGGTTAATTTTACAATAGAATCACGTTTTTGGTTCATAAAACTTACCTCCAATCCATTCTCCTTGAATCCGTCCTCAATTTACCTCAAAGGGCTCTCAAAATACTCAGCTATGGTGGAATAATGGCTCAAAATCGCAGATGAAATGTTTAAAAACTCACTGCCCAGTTCCTGAACTTCCTTCTATGTGATCGCGGCCCAAGGCTTCGCGATCGCAAAGGGCAATTTTCCCAAGACCCCGAAATACTCTACGCAAACGCAACCATAGAAATGCGAACGCGATGCATTGACTCTTAGACTTACACGAACGCGTTCCACTGCATGCGGACGCGATGAACAATCTCACCTGGACTCCAAGGCCTTCTACGCGAACGCGAACTATCCCCTGCGAACGCGTAACACGTGCAGCTCACACTCCGCGATCGCGAAGCACCAAATGTGAACGAGAAGAAAAATCTTAGGCCTTACAAAAATCTCTCTACACGATCACGACTCTACCTACGCGATCGCAATGGCCAAAAATCCTCTGCAACTGCTGCTGAAATTTTTGCAATCTTCCAAATCTCAAAACTTCCCGTTAGCCATCCGAAATCACCCCGAGGCCCCCGAGACCTCAACCTAAAGTACCAACACATCCTAAAACCTCATTGAAACTTGTTTCAATCATCAAAACACCTCAAACAACACCAAATCTATCAATTCACATCGAATTCAAGCCTAAGTTTTCTAAAAACATCCGAAACACGCTTTTGATCAAAAACACAACCAAACCACCTCAGATTGACCTGAAATTTTACACACACATCCCAAATCACATAACGAAGCTACAACAACTTACGAAATTTAATTCTGACCCTCGGATCAAAATCTCACTTATCAAGCGGAATTCGCCAAAATACTAACTTCGCTAATTCAAGCCTAATTCTACACCGGACCTTCAAAACAACTTCTGATCACACTCCTAAGTCACAAATCACCTCCCAAAGCTAACCGAACCATCAGAACTCACATCCGAGCCCTCTAACACATAAGTCAATATCTGGTTGACTTTTCCAACTTAAGCCTTCTTAAAAGAGACTAAGTGTCTCATTTCTTACCAAATTCACTCCGAACTCAAACCAATCAACTCGAGCACATAAAACACGGATAACAATGCATAAAGAAGCATAAATGAAGGAAATGGTATGGTAACTCATACGACGACTGACCGGGTCCTCGAAAGATTCAAGAAACATACCTGAAGCCTCGAATAGATGAGGATATCTGCTCCGTATCTCCCTCTCGGTCTCCCAGGTAGCCTCTGCCATGGGCCGACCTCTCCATTGCACCTTCACTGAAGCTATATCTTTTGACCTCAACTTTCAAACATGTCGCTCCAAAATAGATGTTGGCTCTACATCATAAGTCAAACCACCCTCCAATTGAACCGTACTGAAATCCAGACCATGGGACGGGTCCCCAATATACTTCCGGAGCATAGAAACATGGAAAACCGGATGCATAATCGACAAGTTGGGTGGCAACGCAAGCTCATAAGCCACCTCCCCAATCCACTGAAGTACTTCAAAAGGCCTAATGTATCGCGGACTCAACTTTCCTTTCTTTCTGAATCTCATAACACCCTTCGTGGGCGAAACCTTCAACAGGACCTTCTCACCAACCATATAGGATACATCTCAAACCTTCCGGTCCGCATAACTCTTCTACCTCTACTGCGTCGTACGAAGTCTCTCCTGAAGTACCTTCACTTTATTTAAAGCATCCTGAACCAAATCTGTCCCCAATAGCCTAGCCGCATCGAGCTCGAACCAACCAATTGGAGATCTACACCGTCTCCCGTACAAAGCCTCATATGGAGCCGTATGAATACTCGACCGGTAGCTGTTGTTATAAGCAAACTCTGCAAGCGGAAGAAACTGATCCCATGACCCTCCAAAATCAATAAGATAGGGCGTAGCATATCCTCCAATATTTGAATAGTGCGCTCGGACTGCCCATCTGTCTGAGGGTGAAAAGTTGTGGTCAACTGCACTTGAGTACCCAACTCTCGCTGAACAGACTTCCAAAACTAGGAAGTAAAATGTGCTCCAATCTGATATGATGGAAACTGGGATACCATAAAGCCGAACAATCTCCCAAATATATAACCCTGCCAGCCGATTTGAAGAATAAGTAGTACATATAGGAATGAAGTGTGCGGACTTGGTCAGCCTGCCTACAATCACCCAAATAGCATCGAACTTCTTCAAAGTCTAAAGAAGTCCAACAACAAAATCCATAGTGATTCTCTCCCACTTCCACTCAGGAATAACCATCTGCTGAAGCAAGTCACCCGGTCTCTAATGCTCAAATTTCACCTGCTGACAATTGAGACACCGAGCTACAAACCCCACAATATCTTTCTTCATTCTCCGCCACCAATAATACTGTCTAAGATCCTGATACATCTTCACGGCACCCAGATGAATGGAATACCGCGAGCTATGGGCCTCCTCCAATATCAACTCGTGAAGCCTATCCACATTGGGCACGCAAATCCGGCCTTGCCTCTTCAACACTCCTTCATCACCAATGGTCACATCTCTGGCATCATCATACTGAACTCTGTCCTTATACAAGCAAATACAGATCATCATACTGGCGCTCTCTGATGCGATCATATAAAGAAGATCGAGAAACCACGCAAGCCAACACCCAATTGGGCTCCGAAATATCTAATCTTACAAACCGATTGGCCAAGGTCTAAACATCAACTGTAAGGGGTCTTTCCCCAACTAGAATATACGCCAAACTCCCCATACTCATTGCCTTTCGGCTCAAAGCATTGGCCACTACATTGGCCTTTCCCGGATGATACAATATGGTGATATCATAATCCTTAAGCAACTTTAACCATCTCCGCTGCCTCAAATTGAGATCCTTTTGCTTGAACAAATGCTGAAGACTGCAATGATCAGTGAATACCTCACAAGATACGCCATACAAGTAATGCCTCCAAATCTTCAATTCATAAACTATAGCAGCCAACTCCAAATCATGAACATGGTAGTTTTTCTCGTAGGGCTTCATTTGACTTGAAGCATAAGCAATAACTTTACCCTCTTGCATCAATAGACAACCAATCCAAACTCTCAAAGAATCACAATACACGGTATATGAACCTGAAGTTGATGGCAAAACCAACACTAGAGTTGTGGTCAAAGCTGTCTTGAGCTTCTGAAAGCTCTCCTCACACTCATCCGACCATACAAATGGAGCACCCTTCTGAGTCAACTTGGTCAAGGGCGATGCAATGAATGAGAATCCCTTAACAAACCAGTGATAATAGCCTGCCAACTCAAGAAAACTACGAATCTCTATGGCTGAGGACGGTCTAGGCCAAATCTGAACTGCCTCTATCTTCTTCGGATCAATTTGAATACCCTCACTGGACACCACGTGTCCCAAGAAGGCCACTAAACCGAGCCAAAACTCATAATTGGAGAACTTTGCATAAAGCTTCTCCTCCCTCAATATCTGTAATACAACTCACAAATGCTCTGCGTGCTCCTCCTAACTACACGAGTACACCAGAATGTCATCAATGAAAACAATAACGAACGAATCCAGATAAGGCTGAAATACACTATTCATCAAATGCATGAACAATGTTGGGGCATTGGTTAGCCCGAAAGACAACAACAACAACAACAACAAACCAATATAATCCCACTTAATGGGGTATGGGGAGGGTAGTGTGTACGCAGACCTTACCCCTACCCTGGGGTAGAGAGACTGTTTCCAAATAGACCCCCGACATTCTTCCCTCTAAGAACTTTCCACCTTGCTCTTGGGGAAACTCGAACTCACAACCTCTCGAAAGACATGACAAGAAATTCATAGTGACCATATCTAGTCCTGAAAGCAGTCTTAAGAATATCTGAATCCCTCATCTTCAACTGGTGATAGCCCGAACGGAGATCAATCTTGGAGAACACCCTAGCTCCTTGAAGCTGGTGAAGTAAATCATCAATGTGAGGTAGGGGATACTTGTTCTTAATTGTTACCTTGTCCAATTGCCTATAATCGATGCACATTCTCATTGTGCCATCCTTCTTCTTCACAAACAGAACTGGTGCACCCCAAGGTGACACACTAGGCCGAATAAACCCCTTATCTAGTAGTTCCTAAAGCTACTCCTTCAATTCTTTCAACTCTGTTGGTGCCATGCAATATGGCGGAATAGAAATGGGCTGAGTGCTCGGCACCAGGTCAATACAAAAAGCAATATCCCTATCCGGTGGCATGCCCGGCAGGTTTGCAGGAAATACATCAAGGAAGTCCCTCACAACTTGGACAGAATTAATATTGGGAGCCTCAGCTCCAACATCCCTCACAAAGGCAAGATACGACAGACAACCCTTCCCAACTATACGTTGGGCTTTCAAAAAAGAAATCACTCTACTCGAAAGATAATCAGTCATACCATGCCACTCGATCCACGAAACACCTGGCATAGCCAAAGTGACTGTCTTAGCATGAAAGTCTAGAATAGCATGACACGGAGATAACCATTCCATGCCTAAAATGACATTAAAATCCACCATGCTCAATAGCAATAGATCAACTCGGGTCTCCAGACCCCCAATAGTCACTACACACGACTGGTACACACAGTCTACAATAATAGTATCGCCCACCGGGGTAGATAAATGAACAGGTAAAGTAAGAAACTCTCGGGACGTACCCAAATGGTGAGCAAAATACAAAGACACATAAGAATAGGTAGAACCGGGATCAAATAACACAGAGGCATCTCTGTGGCAGACTGTAACAATACCTGTAAGGACAGAATCTGAAGCAAGAGCATCTGGCCTGCCCGGAATAGCATAGAAACGAGCCTGGCCACCACCTGATCGACCTCCCCCTCTAGGGCGATCCCTGGCTGCCTGAAATCCACCCCTATCTGGCTGGGTGGGTGGTGAAGTAACTAAAGCAGAAGTCGAAGGCTGACCCTTCTACTAAGACGAGCTAGTAACACGAAGAGGACGCTGCCTCCTCATATTTCCAAACTCTCCGCACTCATAATAACTCCCAGGTGCTGGGGAAGGGGACTGAAGGGAACCCCTCGCACCATAGTGACCAGTAGAAGGACCTGGCACTGAAGAACCCTAAACTGATGGGGAATGAGATGAACTCTGAGCTGGGAGGGCACTGAGTGATGATTGGCCCTATTGAGGCCCATGATAACCACGACCTGAAGATGCCTCACAATACTCTGGATGGGCCGACTGAGTGGGCCTAAAAGAACGACCTCTACTATGCTCCATGTAACTGCCAGAACCTCGAGGCCTCTTGGCCTCCCTCTCCTATCGATCCTGATGGTGAACCGTCTCAATCTCTCGAGCTATATCAACCATTATTACACCTCCTTTTTACACATCTACCTCGAAGGATAATGTTTAAGGGAGTTTTTTCATTTTAAGTGACATTATTCGGATCGGGATTGTTAATTTATTTAGAGTCGCCACTTGGGAAAGGTTTGGCTTTTGGTGTCCCAAGTCACCGGTTTATCTTGAATCCCAATCCGAGGAAAATATTCAACTTTCCAAGTAAAGTCTGCGAACCAAAAATTCTAAATAAGGAATTCTGTTGACCCGAGGGAAGGTGTTAGGCACCCCCGGATCCCGTGGTCCTAGCACGATCACTTAAACTATTATAACTAACTAAATACCTGATTTTAATACATGTTTTGATTTAAAGTGCAATTTAAAATATTTACCGCTTTTAGATTAGTTTTTTTTTAAGAATTTGCAACATTGTTAAAATACGTCTCGAACCACGTCATATAAATGCACCCATGGTTTTTGACATATTCCAATGCCGTTGAGTTTTGGATTTGGGTCAAATAAATGTGCACCCGATTTTAAGAAGGTAATATTATTAAATGACAGGCCTAAAGCAACTAGCGTATTATTAACTTTGTGGGAGGCCACGAAATTGGCTAAATGGCATGTCCCGAGGTCTAAAATATTTTTAATTTGATTAAGGGGCCACACGATGTATGGTTTTGTTTAGCGCGACGCACCTCTTTTTTATTTTGAAGGGCAACCTAGAGTAAACTACGGATAGTTATGAATTATTTTCTAGACTACTTTGAGATTATTGTAAGGCCCTGACTTAATGAATAGTTGTGGAAAAGCATGAGTGGATCAATTATAGAAAAGATAAAAAAATTGTAAGCTATCTTATAGATTAACATGGAAATGGACTAATTCTAAAAAATACACTAACAATATGTCATTATAGAAATGGGCTTGGCACAATTTCAGCTTATAGACCCAAAAACTAATAAAACCAATCAACATTTAATAAAGAAATTCAAGGAAATAGTAGTATACTCAAGTATAGGCATGAAAGAAAAGGGAAAATAAAGGCAATAATAGTAAAAAAAAATGGAACAAACAAAAGTAAGGCAAAATAATAATTAGAACAAAGTAACAAAAGAAACGGAAAGAACCGACCTTCTTAAACACATGAATATTTGCTGACTACAAAGCTGGAAATTTGACGAGAAAACTCGAACAAACTGGACTAGGCACGAAGAGCTTCACCGAAGACCTCGAACGGCGGATTTTTAATCTGGTTTTTTCATGGAATTTTCAGCCGCGTTATTGTGCAAAAGTGATGCGTTCGTATTGCTTGTTTGGACTAATTTTCAACAGCTTTCATGGAGTTTTTTGGCTGGAATTTTTGCTGATTTTGGAAGTTATTTTGGGGTGGTTTAAGGGCTGTTTTGAGGTGGAGTTTAGAGGTTATTTGCTGGAGTTTTGGTGTGGAAATAGTTGAGTTTTCTGCTGTTGTAAGGAAGGAGAAACAATCCCCATTTTTTGAATTGTCAGTGTATATACGGTGTATATCGAGTGTATATGGAGAGTATCTTTAGTGTATACAGAGTATATACAGATCGCTCCTCTCGCTCCCTAGGGGTAGATTACTCATTCTCTCTCTTATTTCTCGCCCCTTTTTTTCTCAAATTATCTCTTCTATTTATAGCCAAAAATTTCAAAAATTTTCAGATTTTCTTTTTATTTTTTTAATTTTTTAATTAAAAGAAATCCCAGTTATATTTTGCTTTTTCTTTTTTTTTTTTTATAAAATAAATCCCCACCTTTCTTTGATTTTATTTTTTTATTTTCACTTTCTTTTATTTTTTTAAAAGAAAAGGCCACTTTCTTTTACTTTTCTTTTAAAAATTCAACCTTCTTTTACTTTTGATTTTTTTAATTTCAGCCACTTTTAAATTAATTTTTTAATTCCAACTTTCTTTATTTTTTTAATTATTTAAAACCAACCGAAATAATAAAAAATATTTAATATTTTTGTTTTTTTAAAATAAACAATAATTTTAACAAAATAATAATAATAATAATAATAATAATAATAGTAATAATTGACCTTTTAAAATTTATATTTTTATCTTATAAAAGAATGAAACAAAAGCTAAAATACGTAGAGTATAATATTTACATACTAAAAAGTGGTGAAAATCTAAATATGGTCAAAAATTAGGTGTTCACAGCTGCCCCTCTTTGCTCAGAAACACGAAGAGTTTTCGGGCAAAGATAAAGTGAACCATGTGACTAATTTTTTACCATATCGTTATTCAAAAGAGGAAGAAAAATAAAAGAAAATGTGCAAACGAGTCATGGCTTTGGACAGCCTGCATATCCCGGGTTATGAGGGAATCAGGTTGCGTGTAGTTCAGAAGTGAATAAGGGGATAAAGTGATGAGTTCGAGAGTCGAGTGAGGTTGCTTTCGAGGTTCCGGTTCGCGGTCCCGTTATTACATCAAAATTAAAAATGAAAAAGACTAGCTAAGTGTGTCAACTATGAGTTACAAGATTCCTATTATAATTCTTCTGAAGCTTGATCTCGAGTCTTGAATGGTTCTTCATGCAGACTTTGGATTTGAACCTTGACGCTTTCCAGTTGCTATCTCGTTCTTCTTCAACTTTTCTGATCAAGACCGGACATGTAGTGCTTTTGACCTCAACCATGTCTTGAGAAGCTCACATCTTTCATCAACTTCTGTATTTGGGTTCACTTCTTGCCTTTATTTTCTCCTTTTTTTTTGGATCGTGACTAACTTTTGTTGATCATCTCGTACTGTTGACTTGTATTCTAGCCGCGAGCTTCTTTTGTTGCTGACTTGTATTCTCTTGGTGAAATCCATTATTGCCGGTTTGCACCGCCTTCATGATTTAAACGGTATCTCTCTGCATCTTCAGCCGAGTACCCTATTGTTGATCTTGTGATCGCCTTCATTTGATTATCGTCGTCTACCTCTGTTCTCCAGGCGGGCTCCTGACTTCTTGACTTTAATTGTATTCCTCTGTTCTCCAGGCGGGCTCCTGACTTCAACAACAACTTAAAAAATAAAACGTCATTCCGTTCTTCAGGCGGGCACCTGACCTCAACTATCAACTTAAAAATATAATGTCATTCCGTTCTTCAGGCGGGCACCTGACCTCAATAACAACTTAAAAATAAAAAGTCATTCCGTCCTTCAGGCGGGCACCTGACCTCAACTTGAAATACAATTTTAAAAGATAATGCCTTTCCGTTCTTCAGGCGAGCACCTGACTTCAATAACAACTTAAAATAAAACGCCATTCCATTCTTCAGGCGGGCAGCTAACCTCAACTTCAAATGCAATTTAAAAAGATAATGCCTTTTCGTTCTTCAGGTGGGCACCTGACCTCAATAACAACTTAAAAATAAAATGACATTCTGTTTTTCAGGCGGGCACCTGACTTCAACTATCAACTTAAAAATATAATGTCATTCCGTTCTTCAGGCAATCACCTGATCTCAATAACAACTTAAAAATAAAACGACATTCCGTTCTTCAGGCGGGCACTTGACCTCAACTTAAAATACAATTTAAAAAGATAATTCCTTTCCGTTCTTCAGACGGGCACCTGACGTCAATAACAACTTAAAAATAAAATGTCATTCCGTTCTTCAGGCGAGCACCTGACCTCAATAACAACTTAAAAATAAAATGTCATTCCGTTCTTCAGGCGGGCACCTGGCCTCAACTTCAAATACAATTTAAAAAGATAATGCATTTCCGTTCTTCAGGCGGGCACCTGACTTCAATAACAACTTAAAAAATAAAACGGAATTCCATTCTTCAGGCGGGCACCTAACTTCAACTATCAACTTAAAAATATAACGTCATTGTGTTCTTCAAGCGGGCACCTGACCTCAATAACAACTTAAAAATAAAACACCATTCCGTTCTTCAGGCGGGCACCTGACCTCAACTTCAAATACAATTTAAAAAGATAATTCCTTTCCATTCTTCAGGCGGGCACCTGACCTCAATAACAACTTAAAAATAAAATGCCATTTCGTTCTTCAGGCGGCCACCTGACCTCAACTTCAAATGCAATTTAAAAAGATAACATCTTAAAAAATAAAACACCATTCCGTTCTTCAGGCGGCCACCCGACCTCAACTATAATTTAAAACTTCAATTGCAATTTAAAAATATAACACATTTCCGTTCTTCAAGCGGGCACCTGACTTCAACAATAACTTATATGTATTCTATTACCATTGTCTCCATTTGCCTCCTAAATCATTTCCTTCTTCCTGAATTACCTTCTTTTAGAATTGCTTCCCTAAAAAAACTCGTGTTGTCTTCCCTCGAAATTGCTGGGGATAACACTGATAGGGAATTATTTACTTTCCTGCTGGGGATAATAATGTTGGGGGAATCTTCTTTCTACTGCTGGGGAAATCTCTTTTTTTTTTACTTCCTTCAAAACTTTTATTTTCTCTCAACACTGCTGGAGATAAAATGTTATCAGCTAGGGATAACACTATTTGAGGATAATACTGCTGGGGGAATCTCTTTTCTTCTTCTTTTTTTTCCTTTTTTTTTCAAAACTATGTTATCTTCCTCTTTCAAAACTTCCTCCAAAACTTGTGTTTCATTCCTCTGAAAGTTGTTGGGGATAACACTGCTTGGGAATTTTATTCTTTCAAAACCGGTGCTTCATTCTTCTGAAAAACTGCTGGGGATGACACTGGCTTTTGCTTTTTCTGAACAAATTTCATCCTTTTGTTCTATCCGCTGGGGATACAACTTCCTTCTTTCTAAAGTGGGTACCTGACTTCAGGAAAATTTTCGAAATGAAAGAAAATTTTTCTGCCCCAGTTTGATAATCTTCCTTGTATCATACCTTTCTTCCGTCAACAACATTTCCTGCACCTGTTTCAAATCAAAGAAAAATTTGGTCAGTAATAAAGCGTGGTGGTTGGTTGTGATACTCCTGCTGGGATGGTTTTCTTCTTCTCTTTACCATGCTCCGCGTTGTCCGACCATTTTGAAACTTGGCTGATAACTTCCAACCTTCTTGACGATTCCTTATTCACAAACTTCTCACCGTTGTTTTCCACCTTATCCTCTTTATCATACCCCGTATATTTTCCATGACAGCTGGTTCCCCTCGAAGATTTTTTAATGTTTTGCTGATAAACCACTTTCTTCGTTCATCCGTGTTGCTGAAAATACCTTTTCTGCTGGGGATATCCCTCTTCTTTTTGTGGAATAGCTCGGGAACATGGCATTTCCCTGGCGCTTGAGTCTCATATGAATTCCCCAAATTACGTCCCTCGCTCTCCACGTTGTTCTTCCTTGATTCGTCCACTGGCCTTGGCCTTGAGGTCTATAACCTTCGATTTTTGCTAGAGATATCCTTCTTGACACTGGTCCATCCTTTTGTCAATCTCATCTTGTTGGGGATATCCTTCTTGGCACTGGATTTGTGCTTGTTCCTTCCTGACTTATACCACTTGAATGTACTAGTCAGATCTCGTCTTGCATAATTGGAAAGCTGATGGCAGATTTTGAAGTTATTTCTCACTTGTCTCGACCAAACAGACTCTACATGGGGGATTTTTGATGAAAGGAGAAAGATAAAAGGAACAAAAATAAAAGACAAAGGAAAAAGATGACTCTCTAACAAGAAAAACTATAAAAACTTATCAAACGCGGATACCAACTCTAATGGTCATGATATGCACATATGTCCTATCCTTCATCGTTAATCGCCTTTCACAATTTTTGTCTGGTAATTTCCCATCTGATTCTCAATCTTTATTCGACTTGTAGTGCCCGAAGGGTTTTCACTATCAAGCCTCTCTCATTTTGGCTTTTCTCTCAACTCACAATCGCCTCAAGGTGCCCATGAAGGTTTTCACCAATAAGACTCTCTGATTTGTATTACTTTTCAGCTGGGGATTGGGGTGTTACCGCTAAGACTCTCTCATATTTCTTTTCTGCTGGTGATCAGAGTTTTTTCTGCTGGGGATCAGAGTGTTATGCTCACCGATAAGACTCTCTCATTCGTCTGACTTGGCATCTTTTGAAGACTGATCAGAAGGTCTTTCTTTGAACCGTAATGTGGGATTTTGGATAGGCTAGAAAGAAAGGGTATTAAAGGCTCAAAAACACATCAATTTGGGTTCAAGATTACAACCTTCAGAACCAGATTTATTTACAACAAACACAACCTTTGCCCCAGTTTCTTGCTTGGGGATTTTTGATTTTTTGTTACACTATGACCGAGCTGTGAAGCACCTACGTATCCTCTTTGAAGAATCAGGTCAAACGTAGTTCCCAATTCCTCATTATTCTAGTTTTTCCTTTTCACTTATTATTATTTTTTCTTTTTTTTTTCTTTATCTCTTTTTTCTCTTTTGTTGTGTTCTGTTGTTTTCGTTGTTGCTTTCTTTTTCTTTTTCTTCTATGTTTGCTTCTTTGCTACTGATTCCGAATGAGGGGTATCAAAGAAAACAAATATAGCTCAAAGGGTTGACAAAGCGTAAAGTGTTTAGATAGCAGAAGAAAATGCCACCGTCATTCCAATCTTCAAAACATACCAAGTGCAACAACATGATTAACATTCGCCATATCCTTAAAGCACTGTTGGGCAACACTCTCATTTTTATTACCAAGAACTAACCCAATGTCAACATGGCCAATCTTGCCTTTAACGGTTTTCTTTTTACTTTCCCCAGTTTCACATGGATCGGGCCTCAAACCGTTCTTATTTCCTTTATATGTCTTGATCACCTCCTAATGGTTTTATGATTAACTTTTAAGATTAGGCCAAAATTATGTGTGCATGCCATGTCACTAGATTTGACCAAAGAAAACGACTAGGAATAACGGAAGACAGAGAATTGCATTAGATAGACGAGGAGAAGAGTTTGTACAAACAAACAAAGCACAATAAACTTGGGTACAACCCTTTGAACAAACCTAGACAACACTAACTAAGACGCTACGATTAAAGGATCTAGACAACAATAAAAGGATAGAAAGATTTGAGTTACAAGACAATATCCATTTTACAACCCTGAAATAACCTGGACAACAGAAATGACAACAAAATAAACCACCAAATTCTACTCCGACTGACCCAAAAATGGAGCATCTTCCCAATCACCAAGAACGGCATCTTAGCCAATGAGCTTTGCATTAATACTGCCAAGACCAACATCTGTTTCAACACCTTCAACTTTAGTCAATACATCCCCAAGAGGACTCACATGCTCTTTATTACCGTCTTCGATCACAATCAATCTTTCGTGAATCATTCTTTCTATTTCTCTTTTCAACGAATGACAACTCTCGATGCCATGCCCCCGGACATTGGAGTGGTATGCGCATTGTGCTGTAGGATCAAAGTTTCTTGCACGTTGGTCTGGAATATATCCGGGGAGTTGCTCAATTAGGCCAGCATGTTTTAGCCTTTCAAACAGACTTGCATAAGATTCTCCGGTAGGGGTGAGGGCCTTTTCTCGTTTCAGCAACTCTCATTCCTAAATGCCTTATTTGTTCGGAAACCTGATCCAGGAGGCTTTTGGTATGCTCGAGGGGATGGATGGGCATTTTATGGAGCTGGGTATTTGGAATGTGAGTCCCATGGTGAGAAGTAGTGTTGGTGAGGGGAGTATCGTTAGGAAAATATAGTTGGACGATGAGTGATGGAGCTACTTGGGTGGCTGGGAAAACTGTCATAAGCAGGTAGATCTGGAGAGTACGGAGGATCATCCATTATTAGGTTAGGTGCTTGGGCAAGGACGGAGTCCAGGAAGCTAGGTGGTGGTGGGGGTGGCGCTTTCCCAGCCATCCATGCCCGATACATGTCTGCCACATGCTGTCTTATCATTTTCGCTTCTTCTGCCAACCCGTTGTTCTGTTCAACCAGCTATTTTTGAGCATCGGTACCAACCCACTCAGTTCTGAAGTTCTCTGCCATTGTTTCTTGACTTTTTTTAGTAGAGGAGAGTTACTTTAGAACCACAACCAACCACCTTTCTCGGTATGAACACACCAAAATGAAGTCATCACGTTAGTGTTAGGGCATTTGACAGATAGGTAAGCACATATCAGGGATGCAATGCACCTAGGCAGTTAACCTTTTCTATCATGCATTTGCTTCCATTACGTGCGTCATTCCGGCTTCTTATAATTGTGCTCCTTGTTAACACCTCTCAAACTTTCCTTTATTATTTTCTCAATTTTTCTCTTTTTTTTTAGTGGTGGTCGAATCTTATGTGGATTGCCTACGTATTATGTCCCCGCATGAATCAACCCTCGCGTAGTTCGGACCAAATGAAAGGTAATCAACAATAAAACATTTTTGGAATTTTCATTTTTTCGCAGTAAAACACGCTTTGATTACAATGATTAAAAAAACTGACAAACTTAGACCGAACTAACAGGCTCTGGTGGAAGACAAGATAGAAATTTGAACATTAAACAACCCACATACTCAAATCAAAAGAAATACAAAATTAAAAAAAATAGATTGACAGATTCCTTCCCCTATATGCCAATTTTAACCAAATGGCTATTTTTTCAAACGTGGCCCCTTCTCAATTTCACATGAATTTTGAGGCCAGGGAGGATCTATTTTATGACACTTTTATAAACTTGTCTGTTCTTTTACGAAAACAGTCTTTCGACAATTGAAAGATACTCTAAGGCTATCTTGGCAAGAACGATTTATGTTGACCAAAAATTCAAACGACATTCACTTGCCTACTGACTCTTTTCTTATTTTTCGAATTAAAATAAAAGACCCAATTTTGCAAGCACGGCCTGTCAGCACTTCGGTGACGAAGATTTTAAGGCTGTGTGGGCCAACCGTCGTCTCTTTCGGGAACATTTAGCTATTTTCGGCAAAAACAACATCACCGACTTATTTATGGCTCTTTTTCTTATTTTTCAAAAATAGAAAACCTGATATTGCAAACACGACCTTTCAGCGCCTAGGGGACGAAGATTTTAAGGCTGTGTGGGTCAATCGGCCAAAATCTAAAAAATGACCAAAGGTGGCTATTTATGCAAAATTAGCCTTCCGGCGTCCCTTTCGGGAACATTCGGCTATTTTTGACGAAAACGGCATCACCAGACTTATTCACGACGAAAATATTAATTTTGACATTTTTTGGCGATTTTTGCAAAAGGGGAGGTTGGACCCGATGAGGGTTGCCTACGTATCTCACATCCGGTGAGAATCAAACCGGCGTAGTTCGGGCATAAGTGCCAAATGACTAATTAAAAAATGGATTTTTTTTGAAGTTTTCCATAAAAGAAAATTTATTTATTATGACACATTTTATTACAATATTAACATACTCCAAAAGATTCTAATATCAAAACGGCAATACAGCCTAAAAATAGACTAGCACAGAAAATCATCACTGTTTTCTCAAAAATTTCATAAAATTTCTGGTCTTGTCAATACGGCCTTTCAGCATTTCGAAAAAGATTTAAAGGCTGTATTTGCTAACCGGTCAAAAATTTTGATAAATGACCAAAGGCGGTTGTTCTTGCAAAAACGGCCTTCCGGCGTCATTTTGGGGACATTCGGCTATTTTGGACCAGAATTACCGTCACTTATGGCAAAACAACGATATTTATTTTCCCGAAAAAAATTCTCTTTTTTATTTGATAATACGTTTTTTCAGAATAGTTGAACCCGATATAGGTTGCCTACGTATCCCACATCCGGTGAGAATCAGACTTACGTAGTTCTGCCAAATAACAGACTATTTTTCAAAACAAAAATATTTTTTCCTCTTCATTGGCAAATAAACTATTGAAAAACAAGACTCTTTTTCATTGACAAATACACTATTTCAGAAAATAATAATCTTTTTGTATTTTCTTTTTCAACAAACTATTCAGAAACTCTTTAATTTTTCTTTCTCTTGACAAATAAAACAAACATTTTTTTCTTTTTCATTGGAAAATAAAACAAACTACTTTTAAAATAAAAACTTCCCCTTTTTTTCATCGGTAAATAAAATAAACTATAAAAATATTTTTTTTCATTTTCAAAAATCCCGCAGAGTTTCGGTACTATTTGGACATTGGTACCTTCAAAACAAGTGATTAATTCCCTTAACTGCCATTTCTTCTTCTTTTTTAAAATTTTTCCCAATATTCAAAAGTCGGTCTGCATTCAAGTCTGAAACAAATAAATGCACACAGGTTGCAAGTAAGATGCATCAGGATGGTCTTTTTCATTTCCGGTACACCTGTCCTATACTGACCCAACCCCTGTGTTGAGTCTCCAAAGTCAAATGCACGTGATGCAAACAAACATTCCTACTAGGGATCCGACATGAGGTTTTGTTATTCTAGGTTTAAAATCAGGGTTTATTGTTCTAGACCTGGCTTACCCGAGCGGAAAACTCGAGCCGTGGGGGGCAGCATACCGGGGATACAGAAGCTCCGCCGGCTTAGCAACTTATCCGAACCTCGTTCTAAAATTGGAGTAGACTCTATACAGAAAAGAAGTCACACGAACTGCACCATTCTTCATGATTTGGAAGACTCAGAGAGGAGATGGGTTTTGGCACAGTTTATATACAGTTCACGGAATATCAAAACGGTAAAAACTGTCATTTAGCACATTAAGCACATATCATGTAGAAAAATCAGATAAAGCCAAACTCAACAATTATTCTAAGCTCGAATTTCTAACCCTGAACTAGTGGCTCTGGGTTATATTCCCCAGCGGAGTCGCCAGAGCTGTCACAACTCCTTTTTACACATCTACCTAGAAGGATAATGTATAAGGGAGTTTTTTCATTTTAAGTGACATTATTCGGATCGGGATTGTTAATTTATTTAGAGTCGCCACTTGGGAAAGGTTTAGCTTTTGGTGTCCCAAGTCACCGGTTTATCTTGAATCCCAATCCGAGGAAAATATTAGACTTTCCAAGTGAAGTCTGCGAACCAGAAATTCTAAATAAGGAATTCTGTTGACCCGAGGGAAGGTGTTAGGCACCCCCAGATCCCGTGGTTCTAGCACGATCTCTTAAACTAATATAACTGACTAAATACCTGATTTTAATACATGTTTCGATTTAAAGTGCAATTTAAAATACTTACCGCTTTTCGATTAGTTTTTTTAAAGAATTTGCAACATTGTTAAAATACGTCTCGAACCACGTCACATAAATGCAACCGTGGTTTTTGACATATTCCAACTCCGTTGAGATTTGGATTTGGGTCACATAAATGTACACCCAATTTTAAGAAGGTAATATTATTAAATGACAGGCTTAAACCAACTAGCGTATTATTAACTTTGGGGGAGGCCATGAAATTGGCTAAATGGCACATCCTGAGGTCTAAAATATTTTTAATTTGATTAAGAGGGCCACGCAATGTATGGTTTTGTTTAGCGCGACGCACCTCTCTTTTATTTTGAAGGGCAACCTAGTGTAAACTACGAATATTCATGAATTATTTTTTAGACTACTTTGAGATTATTGTAAGGCCCTAAGTTATGGAATAGTTGTGGAAAAGCAAGAAGTGGATCAATTATAGAAAAGACAAAAAAAACGTAAGCTATCTTATAGATTAACATGGAAATGGACTAATTCTAAAAAAATACACTAACAATATGTCATTATAGAAATGGGCTTGGCACAATTTCAGCTTATAGGCCCAAAAACTAATAAAATCAATCAACATTTAATAAAGAAATTCAAGGAAATAGTAGTATAGTCAAACATATGCGTGAAAGAAAAGGGAAAATAAAGGCAATAACAGTAAAAAAAATGGAACAAACAAAAGTAAGGCAAAATGATAATTAGAACAAAGTAAGAAAAGAAATGGAAAGAACCGACCTTCTTAAATACATGAATATTTGCTGACTACAAAGCTAGAAATTTGACGAGAAAACTCGAACAAACTGGACCGAGCACGAAGAGCTTCAACGGAGACCTCGAACGATGGAGTTTTAATCTGGTTTTTTCATGGAATTTTCAACCGTGTTATTTGTGCAAAAGTGCGGCGTTTTTATTGCTTGTTTGGACTAATTTTTAACAGCTTTCATGGAGTTTTTTGGCTGGAACTTTTGCTGATTTTGAAAGTTGTTTTGGGGTGGTTTAAGGGTTGTTTTGAGGTTGAATTTAGAGGTTATTTGCTGGAGTTTTGGTGTGGAAATAGTTGAGTTTTTTGCTGTTGTGAGGAAGGAGAAACAGTCCCCGTTTTTTGCATGTTCAATATATATACAGTGTATATAGAGTGTATATGGAGAGTCTCTTTAGTGTATACAAATCGCTCCTCTCGCTCCCTCGGGGTAGATTTCTCGTTCTCTCTCTTATTTCTCCCCCATTTTTTCTCAAATTATCTCTTCTATTTATAGCCAAAAATTTCGAAAATTTTCAGATTTTCTTTTTATTTTTTATTATTTTTTAAATTTTTAAATTTTTTAATTAAAAGAAATCCCACTTATATTTTGCTTTTTTTTATATATAAAATAAATCCCCACCTTTCTTTGCTTTTATTTTTTAAATTACAACTTTACTTACTTTTATTTTTTTTAATTTTCAACTTTCTTTTATTTTTTTAAAAGAAAAGGCCACTTTCTTTTACTTTTCTTTTAAAAATTCAACCTTCTTTTATTTTTGATTTTTTTAATTTTCAGTCACTTTTAAATTTTATATTTTTAATTCCAATTTTCTTTCTTTTCTCTATTATCTAAAACCAACCGAAATAATAAAAATATATTTAATATTTTCACTTTTTAAAAAAAAAATAATAATTTTAACAAAATAATAATAATAATAATAATAATAATAATAATATTAATAGTAATAATTGGCCTTTTAAAATTTATATTTTTATCTTATAAAAAAATAAAACAAAAGCTAAAATACGTAGAGTATAATATTTACATACTAAAAAGTGGTAAAAAATCTAAATATGGTCAAAAATTAGGTGTTCACAACCACCTCTTCGAACATAGCACCCAATACTCTCTCTCTAGTCATAAGAATATGAATATGGTAGTTAAAGCCATTAACAAATCTCCTAATCCTCTCACGATCAGTCGGAACCATTCAAATAGCATGACGAGCCAACTCTGAAAACCTCATCTCATATTGGGACACGGTCATATCCACTTAAACTATTTGTGTAACTCCTCTTTGCGGGACTACGGTACATACTTCTCCAAGAAGAGAGTGGATAACTCCTGCCAAGTAAGGAGCGCTGCACCAACAGGCCTATGCCTCCCACCAAGTGAAGGCAACCCCAAAAAACTGAAAGGTGGTGAATGCCACACTACTTGACTCAATAATCCCCGCTGTACGGAGCATCCGCTGACACTTGTCCAGAAAACCCCGGCCATCCTCGCCCTTAGCACCACTGAATAACGGAGGCTGGAGTCTACCAAACCTCTAAAGACGTTGTTGTTCATCATCCGACATAACTGGAACCCTGAACTCCTGCACTGGTGCAACCGACTGAGTTGGAGGTGCCTCTGGTGTCTGTAGTCCCTGCACTACCTGCTCAGGTGTACGAGCAGCGTGTGTCTGATTGCCTCCCCCGACTTGTGAAGTAGCTATTGCGGTGTTGGCTAAAACTGCCTGAGCTAGGCCAGTGCAAATTGTCAAGATCTATGCCAAGGCCTCCTATAGACCGGGATCATGATAGGCACGGCTGGTGCCTGAACTGGTGGTACTGGAGCTCGCACGATAAAAATTACAAGAATATGAAGTGTTTTCCTAAAAGGTTCTGCAGCCTCTCGAGGATAAATACAGACGTCTCCTTACCGATCTGCGAGACTCTACTAAACCCGCTCATGACTCGTGAGACCTAGTAACCTAGGCTCTGATACCAACTTGTCACGACCAAAATTCTCAAACTCGGTCGTAAGGGCACCTCTCGTGAAGACAAGGCCAGCAAGACCAAACATAACACCTCTTTGAAACTGTTAAATACCATAAACAGTTGTTAAACATAATTTAATAGTCATAATTTGCGAAAATAACGATATTAATAGGGAAAACCATCCCGATACAGCCGAAACCGGGGTGTCACAAGTCATGAGCAACTAAGAAACGTGATTACCCAAAGGGTCATCACTTGTTTTTTCAGGCATTTTGAGCTTCTGAGGCCTTGAAAACCTCATTTATAGTTGTCTCGATTTTCGTACGCAGTCTAGGCGCGAAGCCGGAAAATCTTTATGTTGAAATATATATATTTTGTGAAAATTTTGAAGAATTTTGATATTAATATTGATATAGTTGACTTTAGTCAACAGTTTTGGTAAACGGTCCGGGACCAGTGATTTGATGGTCTCAGAAAGTCCGTAGAAAAATATGGAACTCGGGCGTATGCTCGGAATCGAAATCCGAGGTCCAGAACCCCGGTAAAAGAATTTTTCTCTTAAATTATTTTCTGAAAATGTTTAAGGAAAATGAAACTGAAATTTGATCAAAAAGTAATGGTATCGGGCTCATATTTTGGTTTCAACACCCGGTACAAGTTATATTTATTGGTTAAGCGCTTCCTGTAAAGTTTGGTTGAAAACGGACGTCGTTTGACGTGATTCGGCCTTAAATTG
>MU683485.1:83927-95984 GCA_026770625.1 Nicotiana glauca
CTTCGTACAGCTCAGTCCAGGCAAAAGAGCTATGCAGATCGTAAGGTTCGAGATATAGCTTTCATGGTTGGTGAGCGAGTATTGCTCCGAGTGTCGCCTATGAAGGGCGTGATGAGATTTGGGAAGAAGGGAAAACTTAGCCCCAGGTTTATTGGCCCATTAGAGATTCTTGATCGTGTGGGAGAGATGGCTTATAAACTTGCCTTGCCACCTAGCTTGTCAGATGTGCATCCAGTGTTTCATGTATCCATGCTCCGAAAATATCACGGTGATCCTTCGCACGTGTTAGATTTCAGCACTGTCCAATTGGACAATATTAAGAGTAATTAACACAATGAATTTACTAAAACATTATTTCAGAAGTTTAGAGAATATCAATAAAATATGCGAAAGTTCAATTTAAAATACTGAAATGTAGCCCAATAGAATCCGGTGTCACGAATCTGAGCTCTAATATCGAATATCCACCTATTACAAGTCTGTCTAGGAAAATGCAAAAAAAAAGATAGAGATGGAGGGGAGAGATCAAGGATGCGAACACCATGCAGCTACCTCGATACTCTCGGATACTGCTGCTCAGGTAAAAAAATTCTCACTCAGCCTGTGGTGTACCTGGATCTGCACGCAAGGTGCATGGAGTAATATGAGTACTCTAACCTAGTGAGTAATAAACATAAATAAAGGCTGAGGATAAGAAATCATGGAAAAATACAAAGTAAACTATAACTGGCAATTCAGAGCATTTAATAATGAAGCAACCAACCAATGAAACAAGTGTACTGCTACTAATATAGGTATAACAGATAAAGAACAGATGCATGACTGCAATGCAATGAATATAAAGGTACACTCTGGTACCCACTGCAATGTGCAGCCCGAGCCATCCATTTATTTATCGTCGACGGCGCTCACTGGAGATGTGTACGACTCCGGGGGGCTCCTACAACCCAAGCGTAATATCAAGCCATCTCGTGGAATCAACCAGGCTCTCAGCCTCAATATCAATATAATCAACCAGGATCTCGGCCTCAATCTCAGTATAAAATTGTTGCGGCGCGCAGCCCGATCCATGCTCAGTCCAGAAATCATCATAAGCCCCTTGGGCATTTGTATAACAGTAGTTCTCAACCCAAAATATTATTTAAAAATATCATTCATGTTTTCAAATCTTAGAACGATGCCTGAGTTTCCAAAATAGTATTTAAAACCTTGGACTGAGGTAAAATAATATGCAATATAATGTGAAAACAGTAATAGCAATCCCTGAAGGATTCAAATTATTGGCACAAAGCATTAATATAACAATTTAATCCAAGTAGGATGATTATCAAATAAGTCTAGTAAAAAACATAGTAGAACATCACTCGGTACGGACCAAGTAACAATCCCCAATAAAAAACGACCCCGCACTCATCATAGAGCACGTGTCTCGCCTCAACATAGTGTTACGATCTGAAATTCCAGGGTTTCAAACCCTCAGGACATCATTTATATCAATTACTCACCTCAAGCTGGCCAAAGTCTAGCTCGCTATGCCCTTGCCTCTCGAATCGACCTCCTCACGCGTCGAATCTGACCAAAACCACAACGAATCTGTCACAATATGGCAAGGGAACAAAACCCAATCAAAGTAATCGAAAAAAGACAAGAATTCCCGAAATTAGCAAAACCCGAGCCCAGGCCCACTTCTCAAAACTTAAAACTTTCACACCAACGAATTCCTTACTGCGCCACGAGTCTATACATATCAAAATTATAAAAATCGGAGTCCATTTGACCCCTCAAGTCCCTAAATTAAGCTTTCTTAGGTCCAAGCCCTAAACCACCATTTTTGACCTTTATTACCTTGAATTTCCAGTTCTAATCCATTTATTTACACCATAAAATCATGATTTTAGTGCAAGAATTCATAGCTGATCCAAACCATTGAAACCGTCTTCAAAATCGCCCAAAAACACTCCAAGTCCGAAGTGCAATATGTTGCTCTTTCAAAAATTCGCGAAGAAGACTAATAAATAAATTTGTCCAGTCATCTTGCTTCTGCGGCCTTTATACCGCTTCAGCAGTTTTCCTTTTTAAATCCCCGACTGCTTCTGCGGCTCCAAATCCGCACCAGCGGAGCCACTTCTGCGTCCACACTTCGGCTTCTGCGGAAATTACCGTGTGCCCAAAACTCGCATCTGCGGCATTCACCTCCTCTTCTACGTGACCGCACCTATGGTCCGATAATCGCACGTGCGCAAATACCAGATACCAGCAGTCCTTTACTTTGCAAAAATTCCAAAACTCTCCGTTTAACCACCCGAACTCGCCCTGAGTCCCCCGGGACCTCAATAAAAAACACAGACATGATACAATACCTTATTCAAATTTGCTCCAACAATCAAAACACCACGACTAACACTAAAACCATCAAATTACATCAAATCCAAGCCTAAGTTATTCAAATTCTTCTGAAATTCGCATTCGATCAAAAACCCAACCAGATCACCTCCGAATCACTTGAAATTTTGCACACACATCCCAAATCACCTAACAAAGCTACTATAACTCTTAGAATTCCATTCTGATCCTCAGATCTATCAACCGGATATCGCCAAAATGCTAACTTTGCCAATTCAAGCCTAATTCTACACCGGACCTCCAAAATCACTTCCAATCACACTTCTAAGTCAAAAATCATCCCCCGAAGCTAACTGAATCATCAGAATCCACATCCGAGCCCTATAAATCATAGGGCAACATCCCATTGACTTTTCCAAAACGAGCCTTCCTTAAAGAGACTAAGTGTCTCATTTCGTTCCAAAAATCAACCCAATTCAACTCGTTCACACAAGACATTGATAATGAAACATAACGAAGTAGGAAATGGGGGAAATGGAGCGGTTCTCATGAGACGAAGGGTTGGGTCATCACATCTTGTCACGACCCCAGTTCGCCCTCCGTGAACATGTCGTGACGACACCTAGCCCCTATGACTAGGTAAGACTAACAATGCGGAAGATAAACCATAAATTACGGAAAAATAATTAAAACTAGTTTAATCGAATAAACATATATTTAAAGGCCGCTCGGCACATACAATAACAACTCACGAAGCTAACAAAAATTCCCAAAACCCGAAATATCATAAATCACAAGCTAAGGGATACATAAGAGGCTCTGACTCAAGAATATCTACACAAGGATAAATACTGAAAGAATTATACTTATTACAGAAAAACTAGAAAGGGACTCCTCGGTCTGCGGGCGTAGCAGATATACCTCAAAATCTCTACCGATACGCCTCCTTCTAAGGATGATAGAACTGAGTGGAAGTACCTGTATCTGCACAACAAAAATGTGGAGAAGAGTAGCATGAGCACACCACGGCAGTGCCCAGTAAGTATCAAGGCTAACCTCGGTGGGGTAGTGATAAGAAACAGTCAAGACACGTACCGGTCAATAAGCAGTATAATCATAGGAATAACGGAAATGATATAACAATATGTAATGACTGCATAAAATAACCAATAATTCTACGATTCAAAATAAGGTAAAGGAACAACAAATAACAACGAGAACATAATAAATGACGATGCATAACGACAACAACCACAATCCAAATCCTAAGGTCACAACACCGCAAGGGATAAACAAGTCCATAACTCATATCCTACAATGATATTCACATAAGGCCTTATTCCATCTTTCCACAACTTTACCAAGTCTCAGACAAACCACAACTCACGAAAACCAACATCTGAAATCTAGCGCTTGGCATCCTATGCCCCATCAGACTCTCAGTCATGCTGACCATTAACCGACTAACTATGGCCACTCTCACATATATAATGGATAATCGAGGGCGTACCTCCCTCCTTAGCAAAAATAGGAGAAATTTAGCTCTAAAGGGATTATTCAACTACGTGTATGCTTGTGCAAGTGTTCTAACAACTAGTAACATGAATGGGAGAATGAACCGCACGTATGATGTTTCCTCACAGCTTCCAAGCGATAAAGCTCATATAGGTAAGCAACCCACAATCACAATAATAACGAAATAGGAATGCCTCCACAGATCATCATAATTCATTACAATCAACCCCTTACATAGCCCATCTTATTCTGCCATGTGTGCAATGATAATATAATAAGTACCGCCTTATTTCACCACACGTGCATCACAATGTTCCCACCTTATTCCGCCACATGTGCAACCCACCCATAAGCATATAACATATCCCACCTTATTATATCACATGTTCAAAACATCAATAACAACATTAGCACAGCAAAGACCTCGTGAACCCCTCAACAACAACCGCACGGCAGGGACCTCGTGCATCACAGTACCAATAACCGCACGGCAGAAACCTCGTGCATCACAATAACTACAACTGCACGGAAGAAACTGACTGCATCACATTCTCAAGTACAGCACAATAAATGACATTATATACAGGAACAATGCATGGGAATCGACTCAAGTATTTTTGTTCACCAAAAGACGGTACAACTAACTTACAAGGAATAACCGTGATAGAGAAATACTAAGCATAATTAAGAACAACTCAACAGAGAAGAAATAATACGAAACAACGATTCTATAATACTCAGTTCAACAACAAGGAAGATAACATGAAACGAATAATTACAATTAAGGGAAATGTTACATAAACACATGATATCTAACTTCTTTCCAAATACGACCAATTAATTGCATGAGAGATAGAAATAATGTTTTCCAAATAAATACAAGCAGTTAGGAATGATAATGTGACAATAGAAGGGTAAATGTCCACAATTAAACAGGTAAAAATCAATTTGGCAACAAGAATACACCAAAAGGGCAAATAAATTTCCAAGTAAGACATGTAGAGGTGAAACTAACAATAGGGATCTCAATCGTATTAAGAACAACCTCATATTCGGTGATTTCAAGGGTCTAAAAACCTAAAAGGGACAATTTTTCCACAAATAAATCCGAGCACACACTCGTCGCCTCGCATACAAGGAATACAATTAACAAAGAAGACTCAAATCCTAAGGGGAAGTCCCCCACACAAGGTTAGGCAAGATACTTACCTCAAGCCGGCTAAAATCAAATAGCAACCACGTTCTTTCCATGAGTACTCGGCTCCAAATGGACAAAATCTATTCAATTAAATCACACATTGTAAATAACATCTCAAGTAACTGATTCTACTATTTAATTCAAAGCTAAAGTGCAAAATTAGGTAAAATGACCAAAACTCCCCTCAGGCCAACGTCTTTGAATTAGATGAATTTAACATTTTTAGAACCCTAGTACTCTCACGAGTCTAACATATAAAAATCTCTCAAGTCGGAGGTCAAACACCCACTCAAAACCCAGTAACATGGTCTATGAAGTTTTTGCCAATTTTCCCCAATTTTAAATCCCCAAATCGAATTTAAATGAGAAAATTAATTACAGATTGATGGAATATGACTAGAAAAGATCAAAGAAACGTTACCCAATAATCTCCTCTTCAAAACCCTCTCAAAATCGCCCTCTCCCGAGCTCCAATTTGAATTTTCTAACTTTGAAGTTAAACCCTTGAATTTGATATTTCAAACCAGTGATTTCCGCTTCTGCGACCAACGGACCGCACCTGCAGTCCCGCTTCTGTGGACAAATGAGCCACTTTTGTAGCTTTCCCTTAAGTGGCTAGATTCCGTATCTGCGGACAAAATACTGCTCCAGTGGTTTCGCACTTGCGGTTCTCACACCGCTTCTGTGATTTCCAATAATCAGTCCACAACCGCATATGCGATGATAATCTCGCAGGTGAATAACCGCATCTACGGTAAATCTTCCACCTAGATCTGTGCAAAAGAGCATAGAGTGTAGCATCAGCACAACCGACCCCATGTGCTGGTAAGTGCCTGACCTAACGCATGCGAAGTAGTGACGAGGCTAGGACCAGACTACCAAAATAACTTGTGCCGTTCATATATCTATATATGCAGCAAAAGAAAATTGCAGGAAGTAAATAGTCAATAAAGGGAGAGGGGAGCATCATGTGGGGATAACATTTCCAAATATGAAAAGAACTCAGCATAAGGATAGAGGCAGCCAAAACCAGAATATCAATAAGAAGCTAGAAATTACAAGTTTTCATGGCATCACCCTTCGTGTTTTTACTCTCTTTCTCACCAACTGAATCATATAAATAATCTGGTACGTGGCATCACCCTTGTCCTCTTACTCCTTTTCCTCAAAGTATAATCGATGAATATCAGTACAGAGTGGTACATTGTATGGAACGACATCACCCTTCGTGCTTTAAACTCTTTCCTCACAATATCAAACCAATACACGGAATCACCCTTCGTGCTTTATCACTCTTCCTTGCCCAAACAGCAGTCATAATGAAGGGGCAAGGGAATAAATAAATAGTGATGAAAATCCCGGCAAAGGAATACAATTAAACAGTCAAATCCCGGCAAGGGAACAATGCCAACAAATTCAATATCCCGGCAAGGGAGAAATTCAATAACTCTTTATCATCTCTTTCATTTCGTGCTTTATAATTCACTTTTATCAATTGATCCAACGCTCCAAAATACCCAACTGCCTCATATACTTTCACATTTCACATCACGACTCGAGCCAATGCTCCTCGAAGCTCTAAGATCATAATTTATATAACATGTTTTTCACAACATATAGAAATCACCAAATAAGCATGAAAGCTACACAAAAATCAAGAAATTTGCAATATATGGACTCACGGTCATGCTAGACACCAATGCATAGATACTCGTCACCATGCCAATATGTCATACTCGAAAATTAGCAATTAACAAACAAGAACCTATTCCTATTCCCTCAAGCTAGGGTTAGACCAAACATTTACCTCGATGCTTCAAACTCAACTCAAGCCTCAAGTATAGCTTTACCCCTCGATTATACCACAAAACCGCTTGAATCTAGTCATAAATCACTTGAATACATCAACAAATGCTAATTGAATCAATTTGAATGCATAAAAATAAATTTCCCAAAGTTTTACCTAGAAAGTCCAAAAATGCCCCCGGGCCCACGTAATCAAAACTCGAGGTTCGAACCAAAATCGGGTTACCCATTCCCCCACGAGTTCATATCTATGATTAGTTTTGAAATCAGACCTCAAATTGAGGTCCAAATCACCCAATTTTAGAAAACCCAGGTTCTACCCAAAATCTCCATTTTCACCCATGGAAATACTTGATTTTAAGATGAAAACATGTTTAATGTTGTTGAATATTGAAGGAATTGAAGAAAAATAGACTTACAAATAATTTGGAGAAGAAGGATTGCTTGGAAAAATCGCCTATGGGTGTTTCGGTTTTGAATAAATGAAAAAATGGCTTAAAATTTCATCAAGTATGAAATTGCTAGGCTGCAGATATGGGAATTGCGAGCTAGGGTTCGCAATTGCGAACCTGGCAGAAATTTCCAACATTCGCATTTGCGGACACTGTGTCGCTTTTGCGACATCGCATTTGTGAGTTTCCTGTCGCATTTGTGAATCCTGGCTGAAATGGGGCACCTTCACATTTGTGAAGTAAATCATTGCATTTGCGATGGAGGGTCAGTTCTTGCTATCTCGTATTTGCGAGAAAACCTTCATATTTGTGAACTCGCATGTGCGAGCCAGACTTTGCAAATGCGAAGACTGTAGGTCAGGTCACACCAGCTAACTTCCAAGTTCAAAAATGTAACTCGTGGCCTATCCAAAACTCACTCAAGCTCTCGGGGCTCCAAACCAAACATACATACAACCTCAAAAATATCCTACAGACTTACCTGTGCGATCAAATCGCTAAACTAACATCGTATACATAAAATTAAGACTCAAAATCCATAATTTCTTCCAAAGTTTCTTAGAACACCAAATTTCCATTTCAAGTCCGAAACACGTCAAACAATGTCCTTTTTCAACGAAACTTTACAAAAAGCACTTAAATCATATATAAGACTTGTATCCGGTGCAGGAACCAAAATACGGGACCGATACCATAGTCTTCTAATCAAATTTCCTTTCCATTTTCCTTAGTTAGTTCCAGAAAACAATTTCACACAAAAATTCATTTCTCGGGCTTGGGGGCTCGAATTTGATTTCGGGCATACGCCCAAGTCCCATATTTTCCTATGGACCCTCCGGGACCGTCAAATCACGGGTCCGGATCCGTTTATCCAAAATGTTGACTGAAGTAAAATTTAATCATATTAATATCAAAATTTATCAATTTTATCATAGAATTCATATTTAAGCTTTCCGGCTATGCGCCCGGACTGCGCACGCAAATCGTGGCAACCCTAAATGAGGTTTTTAAGGCCTCGGAGACACAGAATGCATAAGGAAATAGGTGATGCCCTTTGGGTCGTCACATTCTCCACCTCTAAAATAACTGTTCGTCCTCGAATGGACAAATGAACAAAGTACCTGAGTCAGGAAATAGATGAGGATAACGGCTCCGCATATCAGACTAGACATCCCGGGTCGATGCCACGGGAGGCTGACCCTCCACTGAACACTCACAAAAGAAAAAATCTTTGACCTCAACTATCAAACCTGCCAATCTACAATAGCCACTGGCTCCTCCTCATAAGATAGATCCTTGTCCAACTGGACAGTGCTGAAATCTAACACGTGAGCTGGATTGCCGTGATACTTCCGAAACATGGATAGGTGGAACACTGGATGTACGATTGATAAGCTAGGCAGCAAGGCAAGTCTATAAGCCACCTCTCCACATAATCGAGGATCTCAAATGGACAAATGAACCTAGGGCTAAGCTTACCCTTCTTCCCAAATCTCATCACACCCTTCATAGGCGACACTTGGATCAATACTCGCTCACCAACCATGAAAGCCAGATCGCGAACCTTGCGATCTGCATAACTCTTCTGCCTGGACTGAGCTGTCCAAAGCCTATCCTGAATAATCTTGACCTTATCCAAGGCCTCCTGAACTAAGTCTGTACCCAACAACCAATTCTCTCCCAGCTCAAACCATCCAACCGGAGATTGACACCGCCTACCATACAACGCCTTATAAGGAGCCATCTGAATGTTGGACTGGTAGCTGTAGTTGTACGCAAACTATGTTAAAGGAAAAAACTGATCCCACGAGCCTCCAAAATCAATGGCACAGGCTCAGAGCATATCCTCCAATATCTGAATAGTCCGTTCGGAATGTTCTTCCATCTGAGGATGAAATGTTGTGCTCAACTCAACCTGGGTGCCCAACTCTGGCTGAACTGCTCTCCAGAAGCGCGAGGTTAATTGTGCACCCTGGTCCGAAATGATAGATACTGGAACCCAATGAAGGCGAACAATCTCCCAAATGTAAATCTCCACTAAACTCTCAGATGAATAGGTGGCTACAACAGGAACAAAATGCGTTGACATGGTCAGCCTATAAACAATGACCCAAACTGCATCAAACTTCTTCCGGGTCAACGGGAGTCGAGTAAAAAAATCCATGGTAATCCTCTCCCACTTCCACTTGGGAAGCTCAATCCTCTAAAACAGTCCACCAGGACCCTGATGCTCATACTTAACCTGCTGACAATTCAAACATCGAGCCACATATGCAACAATATCTTTCTTTATTCTGCACCACCAATAGTGCTGTCTAGATCGTGGTACATCTTCGCGGCGCCTCGATGAATAGAATACAGGGAACTATGGGCCTCCGCTAAGATCAACTCTCGAATACCATCAACATTGGGCACACAAACTCGCCCCTGCAATCTCAAGACACCATCATCATCTAAGGTCACCTTCTTGGCACCTCCACGATGCACCGTGTCTCTCAGGACACACAAATGGGGATCATCAAAATGCTGATCACGGATGCGCTCCAATAGAGAAGAACGAGCGACCGTGCAAGCTCACACTCGGCTAGCCTCAGAAATATCCAACCTCACAAATCGATTGGCAAAGGCCTGAACATCCAAAGCAAGTAGTCTCTGGATGACCGGAATATAAGCAAGACTACCCATGTTAGCTGACTTTCTACTCAATGCTTCGACCACCACATTGGCCTTCCCCGGGTGATACAAGATAGTAACATCATAATCTTTCAACAACTCCAACCACCTCCTCTACCTCAAATCAACTTATTTTTCTTGAACAAGTACTGAAGACTCTTGTGATTAGTGTACACCTCACACGTCACACCATATAACTGACTATCCTTCAGATTCTACTCGTGCTCCTCCTGGCTGCAGGAGTATATCAGAATATCATCAATAAAGACTATCAAAAACAAGTCTAAATAAGGTCTGAACACTCGGTTCATCAACTCCATAAATATTGCTGGGGCATTGGTCAACCCAAATGACATGACCAGGAACTCGTAATGCTCGTACCGAGTGTGGAATGCTATCTTAGGGACATCGCATGCCTTAATCCTCAGCTAATGGTAGCCTGATCCCAAGTATATCTTTGAAAACACCTTGGCACCCTAAAGCTGGTCAAACAAATCGTCAATGCTCAGTAACGGATACTTATTCTTAATCGTAACTTTATTCAATTGTCAGTAATAAATGCACATCCCATTGAAGCATCATTTTTCTTCATGAATAACACTGGCGCACCCCAAGGCGAAACACTGGTTCTAATGAAACCCTTCTCAAGCGAATCCTGCAACTGATCCTTTGAATCTTTCAACTCTGGCGAGGCTATGCGATACGGCGGGATAGAAATAGGTTGCGTGCTCGGAGCCAGATCAATACAAAAGTCGATATCCCTGTCGAGCGACATAACCGGTAGGTCTGAAGGGAAAACCTCAGGGAACTCCTGAATAATGGGAACAGAATCAATAGAAGGGATCTCTGCGTTGGAGTCGTGATCATACAACAAATAAGATAAACAACCCTTCTTGACCATGCATTGAGCCTTCACATACGATATAACACTGCGAGTGGTATGACATAGGGTCACCCTCCACTCCAAATGGGACAAATCCGGTAAAGCCAAGGTCACGATCTTGGTGTGGTAATCCAGGATAACATGATACGGGGAAAACCAATCATTCCCTAATAAAACGTTGAAATCCACCATGTCTAAGAGTAACAAATCAACACGGTTCTCAAGACCCTTAAACACTACTATAAAGGAACGATGAACTCGATCGACCATAATGGAATCACCCACCGGTGTAGACACATAAACATGAATACTCAATGCATCACTAAGCAAAACCAGGTACGGTGCAAAATAGGATGACACATACGAATACGTAAGACACAGGATCAAATAGCACTAAGGCATATCTATCACAAACCAGAATAGTACCTACAATAACTGCATCTGAAGACTCAGCCTCTGGCCTGGCTGAAAGAGCATAACATAGGGGCTAGGCCACACCTCCCTAAACCACATCTCTGGGACGATCGGCTGCTGGCTGGCCTCTACCCCTAGCGGTCCAAGCTCCACCTATATGATCTCTGCCTCCACCTTTATGACCTCTACTCCTGCCTCTAACTGGCTGGGCGGCCTGTGGAACACCTGATGCCTATACCATGGCACAAGAACCCTGCTGTTGAGAGTTACCCGGTGCTGGAGGGAAAAATATGGCAATGTGATCTGAGCCACTACAAGTGCAGCAAAACCTCAGCTGCTGAGGGAACTGAGACTAACCCCGTCGACCTGAATGACCACCTCGGAAGCTTTGAAACGGTGGTGCACTGATAAGAGCTGATGGTGTACTATAAGGCTGCTGATCAGAATAATGCAGCTGAGTACCACGACCACCTGAAGTACCATGAGAGACCTGGAGAGCTGACAAAAAAGGCATAGGAGAATGGCCTCTACCATAAGAATCTCTACCTCCAAACGAGGTACCACTGAATCTACCTGAGCGACAGGGCCTCTTATCCGACCCATGATCACCTCACTGTGATAGAGCCATCTCAACTCGGCGAGCCGCATTGGCCGCCTCCTGAAAACTGATCTCACTCCCGCCTCCCATAGCCATCTAGAGACGAATCGACTGAATCAAACCTTCAATAAACCTCCTCACACTCTCTCTCTCTCTCTCTCTCTCTCTAGATCGG
>MU683485.1:97348-124812 GCA_026770625.1 Nicotiana glauca
CTCTCTCTCTCTCTCTCTCTCTCTCTCTCTCTCTCTCTCTCTCGGTGGGGAGTATGGCAATGGCATGGCGAGCTAGATTAATGAGTCGGGTGTCATACTGAGCGACTGCCATGGAGCCCTGCTAAAGGCACTCAAATTGCCTGCGAAGAGCCTCTCGCTGAGTAACGGGGAGAAAATTCTCCATGATCAACTCTCAGAACTGCTCCTAAGTCTAAGAAGGCGACCCTGCTGGTCTGGCTAAGCAATGATCTCTCCACTAAGTCTTGGTGGATCCAGATAGAGTAAAGGTGGCAAAATCGACCACATTTGTCTCAACAATAGCTATATTCCGAAGAACCTTGTGACAGCTATATAAGAAATCTTGGGGTCCCTCCGAAGAAGCACCACTAAATGTGGTTGTGGAGAGCTTGGTGAATCTATCCAGCCTCCACAAAGCATCTGCGGACATAGCCGCCCTATCGCCGGTCTGAGCCACTATACCCGGCTGAACTGCCACAGCTGGCTAAACCACTGGAACCTGAACATGGGGAGCTACCTACTCCGGAGTACGTGTAGCAGGAGTTTGAACCCCTCCTCCAGCCTAAGAAGTGGCTGGTGCTACTGGGAGCAAACCCGCTCTGGTGACACTCTCCATGAGCCTTATCAATATGACCAAAGCGTCCTGAAGGGCTGGGGTGGCTATAAACCCCTCTAGGACCTGATCTGGGCTCACCGAAGTTGCTGGAGATGGAACCTCTTCGTCATGGTCAACCTGAGGCTCCGCCACTGGGGTTGCTACTCGGGGCTAAGCTCTGCCCCTGCCTCAGCCTCTGGCACGGCCTCGACCTCGCCCTTTGCCCCTCATACGAGATGTTGTTGGGGGCTCGGGCTATTGAGTGGAAGAAGATTAAGCACGTGTTCTTGCCATCTGCGAAATAACAGAGTAGAAAGACAATCAGTATTTGAGAAACAAAATCGCACTACAAGAAAGAACAAATTTGAAGTTTTCCTAACTCTGTAGCCTCTGGGGGATAAATACATACGTCTCTGTACCGATCCCTTAGCCTCTACCAAGTTTGTCCGTGATTTGTGAGACCTATGTAACCTAGTGCTCTGATACCAAACTATCACGACCCGAATATCCCACCTTCGGGGGTCATGATAGCGCCTACTAATAGGAGCTAGGCAAGCCAATCTTAGTTAACTTTCCATTTAACACATATTCCGTCGTAATAATTAACGATATTAAAATGAAAGCAACGGAGACAAAATTATAAGCGGAAGTCTTCAATTTAAATAACTGAATAAAAATGCAGAAAATCCCAATAAGAATCTCTACCCAAGAACTGGAGTCGCAAGCTCAAGAACTACTAAGATTTTCTAAATACAATGCTTGAAAGAAATTTATAGAGTGTTTACCCTGAATACAAGAGATAACAACTGCAAGCAAGATAAGGAGATGTCGGGGGTGCGAACGCCTGCGAGTCTACCTCGGTACCTCTCTATAGACTGAAGGTCTGCTCCCGATCTACTACTGCTGCTGTTGTCCAAAGCCTGGATCTGTTCAAAAAAGCACAGAGTGTAGCATCAGCACAACCAACCCCATGTGCTGGTAAGTGTCTGACCTAACCCTAGCGAAGCATTGATGAGGCTAGCACCAGAATAACCTGTGCAGTTCATATATCTATATATACAACAGAAGAAAATTACAGTAAGTAAACAGTCAATAAATGGAGAGGGGAGAATGCTATGGGGATAACATTTCCAAATATGAAAAGAACTCAGCATAAGGATAGAAGCAGCCAAAACCAGAATATCAATAAAAAGCTAGAATTTACAAGTTTACACGGCATTTCCCTTCGTGTTTTTACTCTCGTTCTCACCAGATCAATCATATAAATAATATGGTACACGGCATCACCCTTTGTGCTTTTACTCCGATTCCTCACAGTATAATCAATGAATATCAGTACGGAATGGTACATCGTACAGCACAGCATCACCCTTCCTGCTTTACACTCTTTCCTGACAATATCAAAACAATACACGGCATCACCCTTCGTGCTTTATCACTCTTCCTCGCCCAAACAACAGTCAAAATAAAGGGGCAAGGGAAAAAACATAGTGATAAAAGTCCCGGCAAGGGAATACAATTGAACAATCAAATCCCGGCAAGGGAACAATGTCAACAAATTCAATATCTCGGCAAGGGAGAAATTCAATAACTCTTTCTAATTTCTTTCATTTCGTACTTTATAATTCACTTTTATCACTTGAGCCAATGCTCCAAAATACCCCAATTGACTCATATACTTTCCCATTTCTCATCACGACTCGAGCCAATGCTCCTCGAAGCTAACAAAAATCAAGAAATTTGCAACATAAGGACTCGCGGTCATGCTAGACACCAATGTATAGATACTCGTCACCATGCCTATACATCGTACTCGACAATTAGCAATTAACAAACAAGAACCTACTCATATTTCCTCAAGCTATGGTTAGACCAAACACTTACCTCGATGCTTCAAACTCAACTCAAGCCTCAAGTATAGCTTTAACCCTTGATTCCACCACAAACCGCTCGAATCTAGTCACAAATTACTTGAATACATCAACAAATCCTAATTGAATCAATTTGAATGCATAAAAATAAATTTCCCAAAGTTTTACCCAAAAAGTCCAAAAATGCCCTCGTGCCCACGTGGTCAAAACCCATGGTTCGAGCCAAAACACGGTTACTCATATCTATGATAAGTTTTGAAATCGGACCTCAAATTGAGGTCCAAATCACCCAATTTTGAAAAACCTAGGTTTTACTCAAAATCCCCATTTTTACCCATAGAAATCCTTGATTTTAAGATGAAAACATGTTTAATGTTGTTGAAGATTGACGGAATTGAGTAAAAATCGACTTACAAATGATTTGGATAAGAAGAATTGCTTGGAAAAATCGCCTATAGGTGTTTGAGTATTGAAAGAATGAAGAAATGGATTAAAACTTCGTCAAGTATGAAATTGTTGGGCTGCAGGTATGGGAATTACGAGCTGGGGTTCGCAATTGTGAACCCAACAGAAATTCCCAACTTTCGCATTTGCGGACACTGTGTCGCTTTTGCTACATCGCATTTGCGATTTTCCCATCGCATTTGCGAACCTTGGCTAAAATGGGGGCACCTTAGCATTTGCGAAGTAAATCATCGCATTTGCGATGGAGGGTCAGGTGTGGTTATCTCGCATTTGTGAGAAAAACTTCGCACTTGCAAAATCGCATTTGCGATGCGAAGTCTGATGGTCAGGTCACACCAGCTAACTTCCAAGTTCAAAAATACAACTCGTGGCCTATTCAAAACTCACCCCAGCCATCGGGGATCCAACCCAAACATACAAACAACCTCAAAAACATCCTACGGACTTAATCATGCGATCAAATCGCCAGAATAACATCGTATACATCAAAATAAGCCTCAAAATCCATAATTTCCTCAAAAAAAATTTATAACACAAATTTCCATTTTAAATCATATATAAGACTTGTACCGGACGCCGGAACCAAAATACGGGCCCGATACCATAGTCTTCTAATCACATTTCCTTTCCATTTTTCTTAATTAATTCCAGAAAATAATTTCAAACAAAAATTCATTGCACGTGCTTGGGGCCTCGAAATTCGATTCCAGGCATACGCCCAAGTCCCATATTTTCCTACGGACCCTCCGAGACCATCAAATCACAAGTCCGGATCCGTTTACTCAAAATACTGACCTAAGTCAAATTTAATCATATTAATATCAAATATTATTATTTTTCTCATAGAATTCATATTTAAACTTTCGGCTACGCGCCCGGACTGTGCACGCAAATCTAAGCAATCCTATATGAGGTTTTCAAGGCCCCGGAGAAGCAGAATGCATAAGGAAACAGGTGATGACCCTTTGGGTCGTCACAAATAACATGATTAAAAAAAAGATAAATTTTATTTTTAATTTAAATTCAAATTTTAGAACTTTATCTATAAATTTAAAATTATCTTCTAATTCAAATTCCATATATATAATTTTTTATATATATATAAAATATTTGTATTGAACTAAAATAGTCAAATATATACTAAAGTTACATATTCTATTGGCATTTATTAGCTTTCCACTTGGCTTAACTACAATGCTAATTATATATGGTAACCTTATTCCTTATATATATATATATATATATATATATATATATATATATATATATATATATGCTAGTATCACTGAACACTACTTCCTATTAAATATAATAACTTATTTAAAATAAGATTTATGGAATAAGGAAATTGCTCATTTATTGGGACGTTTGCGTAGTTAAACGTTGTGCTAGTAGTAGTACAACTTTTACAATCGATAATTATATATTAGTATATTATTAAAGCGCAATGAGTTTTAATAAAAAAAAATTTAAAGATTTGGGTTTCTTACTCGTGTCTGGTATTTGCTTTGAAGCTCGATCAATTTGAGTTTGCACTGGAAGGTCCCACTTAGAGGGGTAAAGCGCTCCCAAAGACGATTTCATACCCGGGGCTCGATTCTTAAACATCTGATTAATGATATAGGAGCACGTATTACTCCACCACAACAAAAATGTAACGACCCGACCGGTCGTTTTTAGAATTCATGCCTCGATCCCCTATTAACTTCTTCCCTTAAGTTCAATTCTACTATTATGATTTGCCGGGACGTTCGGTGTCAGTATCTAGAGTGTTTTTGGACACTTAGTCCCTAAATAAGAGGTTAAAAGTTGAAAAATGGTCTATAATCGGAACAATGTAAAGACGGACTCGAAATGGAAATCTGATGGTTCTGTTAGCTCCGTTAGGTGATTTCAGTGTTGGTAGCGTGTTCGGAATGTATTTTGGAAGTCCGTGGCTCATTTAGGCTAGAAATGCCGAAAGTTAGTATTTTGGAGATTTCCGGTTGATAAGTGAAAATTTGATCCGAGGGTCGGAAGGGAATTTCGAAAGTTGATGTAGCATTGTCATGTCAATTGTTATGTGCGTGCAAAATTTCAGGTCATTTGGACGTGGTTTGGTCGAGTTTTTGATCGAATGTGTGTTTTTGAAGTTTTAAAAGAACTTAGGTTTGAATTCGATGGGATTTGAAGATTTTATGTTAGTCAAGGTGTTTTAATACTTGGAACAAGTTTGAATAACGTTATAGGGTGTATTGGTATTTTTGGTTAAGGTCCCAGGGGCCTCGGGATGAATTCGAATGGCTAAACGGAGAATTTTTGGACTTTTGAAGATTTTTGGTCTGCTGCTTCTGATATTCTCGCTTCTACGGTTTTGGAGTCGCAGAAGTGGAGCTGCATAAGCGGCCAGGAAGTCGCATAAGCAAAACCGGGTGTTTGGGCCAGGAACCACAGAAGCGGAGATTTTTCTGCTGAAGCGGACTCGCTTTTGCTAAGGGAAGACTGCATAAGCGGTTTGTTGGGCTTTGAAGGAGACCGCAGAAGCTGTTGGTTTTTCCGCAAAGCGGGACCGCAGAAGCGGAAAATGTTCTGGGTAGAATGTTTAAGTTTTTGAAATGGGACTTCGTTCCCATTTCCCATTTTTATCGATTTGGAGCTCGGTTTGGGCGAATTTTGGACAGATTTTATTGGAGAACAACGGGGTAAGTGTTCTTAACCCAATTTTGGTTGTATAACTCGAATCTATTACAAGTGTTGGTGTTTAATCTGAGGATATTGTTGAAAAGGGGTAGAAACCCCTCTTGGATAGAATCACTGATTCGAAGGTCGAAATGATATGGGAATTTTGCAATTTTGGTATGGTTAGACTCGTGATGGTACAAGGGTTCTAAAATGTGAAAAATTATTCGATTCTGAGACGTTGGATGGAGGGTCATTTTGGTCATTTTATCTATCTTCGCGCCCTAGCTCTAAATTTTATAGGGGAATCAGTTGTTTGCAATATTATTTACAATGTGTGATTTAATTGACTAGGTTTGGGCCATTTGGAGTCGAGAACTCGTGGCAAGAACGTGTTTGCTAGTTGATGTTAGTCGGTTCGAGGTAAGTATCTTGCCTAATCTTGTGTGGGGGACTTCCCTTTAGGATTTGAGTCTTCTATGTGGATTGTATTCCTTGCACGCGAGGTGACGAGTGCGTGTTCGGATTTATTTGTGGTAAATTGATCCTTTTGGATTTTAGATCCTTGTAATCACCGAATATGAAGTTGTACTTGAGCCGATTGATGAAAATCCTGTTTTACTTAAGTTGTTAACATTTAACTTTCTTTCTTATTTGCTTTATATTACCTGAAGATTATTACTTGTGTTAGACTAGGAAAGCATGTGTACCTGATATAATTGACTAATTGCTAAGTTGTTTAATCATACTACGTGAAGCATGCTAGGCTAGTTCTATCTGTTATCCCTTGGTTTGTGTCTGGTTGTGATTGCACTTTTATTTTAGGACTACGGGACGGTATCCCGGGAGATCCCCCTGCACTTTTATTTTGGGACTACGGGACAGTATCCCGGGAGATTCCCCTGCACTTTTATTTTAGGACTACGGGATGGTATCCCCGGAGATTCTCCCTGCACTTTTATTTTGGGACTACGGGATGGTATCCCGGGAGATCCATTGGACAGTTGAGGAGAGGGCTACAGGACGGTATCCTGGGAGATCCTCATTGATATTTGAGATTGAGTGGTGCTTACCATGTGTTTCTATTTTATCTTGGTAGTTATTATTGTTTGGTGATTTGCCTTATTACACTGCTGCATTTATTATTCTTGTCAGATTTCTACCCAATTAAATTATTGCTATTCTGATGCACGAGGTTTTTTCGTGCAGTTGTTAATGTTGTGATGCACGAGATTTCTTCTGTGCGGTTGTTGATATTTTGATGCACAAGATTTCTGTCGTGCGGTTGTTGTTGAAAGGTTGCACGAGGTCTTTGCCGTGCTATTGTTGTTATTGATGTTTTGCACATGCTAATAAGGCGGGATATGTTATATGTTTATATATGGGTTGCGCATGTGGTGGAATAAGGTGGGACATTGTTTTGCATGTGTGGCGAAATAAGGTGGTGCCTATTATATTATTTATTGCACACGTGGCGAAATAAGGTGGGCTATGTCAGGGATTGATTGTATAGAGTTGTGACGGCCTGTTGAGGCATTCCTATCTGTTTCTATTATGATTGTGGATTGCTTATCTGTATGAACATTACCGCTTAGGAGTTGCGAGGGAACATCGTACGTGCGGTCCGTCCTCCTTTTTCATGATTGTTGATTGGTAGAATTTTGTTAGAAATATTTGCACAAACATACACGTAGCTGAGTACTCCTATTAGAGGTGAATTTCTCCTGACTTTTCTAAGGGTGGTGGTACGCCTCACTTATCCATTATATTTGGGAGAGTGGCCCTAGATAGCCAGTTAGTTGTCAGTATAACCATGAGATTGATGGGGCATAGGATGCCAATTGTTAGATTTCAGATGCTAGGTCTTCGCGAATTGTGGTTGGTCATAGACTTGGTAAAATTGTGGAAAGAATGGGATAAGACCTTCTGTGAACGTCATTGTATGATAGGAATTATTTACTTGTTTCTTTTCTTTGTTGTGTTGTGACCTTAGGATTTGGGCCTTTTGGTCGTTCACGCATTCTTTACATATTCATATGTCATTACTATTGTTCATATGATTATACTGTTTATCGACCGGTAGGTGCCTTGACTGTTCCTCGTCACTACTCCATCGAGGTTAGTCTTGGTACTTACTGGGCACCTCTGTGGTGTGCTCATACAACTCTTCTACACATTTTTGTTGTGCAGATACAGGTACCCCTATTCAGTTCTGTCTGTCTTGGAAGGAGGCGTATTGGTAGAGACTTCAAGGTATATCTGCTACGTCCGCAGACCGAGGAGTCCTTTTCCAGCTGTTCTGTAATAAGTATAGTACTTCCAGTATTTTTCTCCTTTGTATAGATATTCTTGAGTCAGAGCCTCTTATGTATCCCCTTAGCTTGTGATTTGTGAGTTTTCGGGTTTTGGGAAGTTTTCTTAGCTTTGAGAATTGTTGTGGTATGTGCCGAGAGGCACCTTAAATCATGTTTATTTTACCAGTTCAGTTTTATTTATTTTCTTCCAAAATTTTTGGTTTATCTTCCGCATTGTTAGGCTTACCTAGTCATAGGGACTAGGTTCCGTCACGACATATTCGTAGAGGGTGGACTGGGGTCATGACAAGATGGTATCAGAGCTCTAGGTTCATAGGAGTCACGGATCACAAGCCAATTTATTAGAGTCTCGTGGATTGGTATGGAGACGTCTGTACTTATCTGCTAGAGGCTATGTAATCATTAGGAAAAAAATTCACCTTCACTTGATTTCCCTATCGTGCGAGATTTTTGACATCTACAACCCTAAACCTCTGTCTTCTACTCTCTCACAGATGGTGAGGACACGTACTACTCGAGGCGATCAGGCACCCGCGCCCCCTGCTGTAGCCGTCGGAGGTCGGGGCCGGGGTAGAGTTTGAGGACGCGCATGAGGTGCAGCGAGAGCGCCTGTGCGAGCTGCCGTCGAGGTACCACCAGCAGATCCAGCCAGAGTCCAGGCACCTAACACGCCCACTGCTACTACTACCCCAGTTATTCAAGAGACTTTGGTACAGTTCATGAGTATGTACACCACTTTGGCTCAGGCAGGATTGCTTCCCCTTGCTGCAGCCACATCCCAGGCCGGGGGAGGAGCAAAAGACCCCCGCCGCCCGCCCTCCTGAGCAGCGAGCGCATGTTGAGCAGGTTCCAAAGATTATACCTGCACCACCTGCGGCACCAGTTCAGCCCGAGGGCGTGGCAGCAGCTTCCGAGCAGGAGCAGATGAGACTAGAGAGGTTCAAGAAATATGATCCTCCGGTGTTCAGTGGATTAGCATCAGACGATACCTTGGGGTTTCTTGATGAGTGTTACTGTATTCTTCGTACTATGGGTATCTCTGGATCGAGCGGGATTTTCTTCACTACTTTTTAGCTTCGAGGAGCCGCCTATTATTAGTGGCGCGCCTATGAGTTAGACAGTCCAGACGAGGCAGCTTCATTGACTTGGACTCAGTTTTCAGATATGTTCCTGAGAGAGTTTGTTCCTCAGAGCCTCAGGGATGCATGACCCACAGAATTTGAACATTTTCACCAAGGTGCTATGACCGTCTCGGAGTATGCTGTCCGTTACACTAGTTTGGATAGACATTCCTCAGCGTTGGTTTCTACTGTTCGCAAGAAAGTTCGTCGGTTCATTGAGGGGCTTATTCCTAGCATCAAATTCAGCATGGCCCATGATTTGGAAATGGATATTCCATATCAGTAGGTGGTGAACATTGCTAGGAGGATAGAGGGTATGCATGCTAGAGAAATAGAGGGCAAGTAGGGTCAGGAGAGAGAGAGAGAGCAGACAAGATCAAGAGGGAGAGTTTGAGAAGGCGAGGATTCCTCGTAGACTGAGGAGATATACAGGTCCTTATTTTGGAGGCAGGGTGCGTCACGGTAGAGGTTTTGCGGGTCAGCCAGTTCAGTTCGCATTTCAGACTCAGCATGGTAACTCAAGTGATCATGGGTCTCAGAATACCGGTACCGCACAGTTCCCACCGCCTCGTCAACAGATGGGGTGTTTTGAGTATGGAGATACTAGCCACATTATTAAAGATTGTCCCAAACTTCAGACCGGTGTGTCCCAGCGAGATATTCAGGCGGGTAGAGGGCGCCCAAGAGGGGGAGGCCCAGCTCGTTGATGTGTTCCACATGGTAGGCTTGAGGTCAGTGTGCCAGTTGAATAACATTTAGGTACGGATTTGGTTTATTGTTGAGGGGAACTATCTGTAGCCCATCACAGTTCTACCTATCAGGGCGAGTTCCTTGTTTGTTGTTCCATTTATGGAAGAGCTTCATGATTTGAACTCTATTAATGTGATTATCCTGTTGGGAGGTTCTATGAGTGATAGCCGTGTCTATTGTCTATTTCTAGCTGTTGTCGAGAGCAACGAGGCTAGTAGTAAATTCCTGTTGTTTGTTTTGGTAGGTTTGATATCACTTTTGAGTATTCTTGCTTATGAGCTATTATTTTCTACGCTCCACCGGTATGGGAGCCAAGGTGTGTTGTAAATTATAGACATGATTGATCCAGTGAGAGTTTCTAGATGGGTTAGTATGAGCCCTACTTATGATTCAGTGATTGAGGGCGGAACCCTCATGACTTCAGGTGTTTTGATATGTAAGACCAGGCTGTGTGCTGTGGTGAGAGTTATATCAGTATAAGATCCTTGTGAGTCTTTTATATGCTTTCATTCTTTCTTGATAGATGTTTTTGTTGATTTGTGTTTTAGAAGAATTTGTGCCAGTTTGATTTGCTTGTTAGTTCCCTTATGTGTTTCCTTTCTTGTACTCAGTCATTTACGTTCTATGCTTCTTAAAGTTTAGCTTGTAGGGTGTGTACCCATTGGTATTGGCTGAGATTTGGTTAATCGGGTGTTCTGTCATGTGGTTTTCGTGGTTATTGTATCATCACCAGTGTTGTGGAGGTTTGAAAGGAGTTCCTATCGGATATGAGGCTTATGGCCGGTACGGATTTGATCTCAGGCAGGTATTGCTACCAGAAATGTGATTGTGGGCCTATGTGTGAGGAGTCATGTTGAGTGGTTGTACACTGTGTGTGTTGACTTGTATTGAAATGGTTGGTTGAGACTGATATTGGACATGGATTTAGGATCGGGCCTTTTGGAAATGGATGGAAGGTGAGAATTCTAGCTTGATGGCTTACTGGTATTGCTAGGAAGGTTAAATTTTAGTTGAGATGGTGTCGTCATGCTTATATGGATTGGGGTGATGTGGGATCACCCGCGGGTGTATGTGGGAAGTGTGCACTCAGTGACTTGAGGATTTCAGGTGTGTTCTCTACACTCGTTCGAGGACGAACGAATGTTTAAGTGTGGGAGGATGTAACGACCGGACCGGTCATTTTTAGAATTCATGCCTCGATCCCCTATTAACTACTTCCCCTAAGTTCAATTCTACTGTTTTGGTTTGACGGGACGTTCGGTGTCAGGATCTAGAGCGTTTTGGGACACTTAGTCCCTAAATGAGAGCTTAAGAATTGGAAAATGGTCTGTAATCGGAACACTGTAAAGACGGACTCGGAAGGGAAATCTGATGGTTCTGTTAGCTCCATTAGGTGATTTTGGGGTTGGTAGCGTGTTCGGAATGTATTTTGGAAGTCCGTGGCTCATTTAGGCTAGAAATGCTGAAAGCTAGTATTTTGGTGATTTCTGGTTGATAGGTGAAAATTTGATTCGAGGGCCGGAACAGAATTCCGGAAGTTGCTGTAGCACCGTCATGTCAATTGGGATGTGTGTGCACCATTTCAGGACATTTGGACGTGGTTTGGTCAAGTTTTTTATCGAATGAGTGTTTTTGAAGTTTTAAAAGAACTTAGGTTTGAATTCGATGGGATTTGAAGTTTTTGATGTTAGTCGAGGTCTTTTAATAATTGGAACAAGTTTGAAAAATGTTATAGGGTGAATTGGTATTTTTAGTGAAGGTCTCGGGGGCCTCGGGATGAATTCGGATGGGTAAACGGAGAACTTTTGGACTTATGAAGATTTTTGTCCTGCTACTTCTGATATTCTCGCTTCTGCGGTTTTGGAGTCGCAGAAGCGGAGCTGCATAAGTGGTCAGGAAGCCGCATAAGTGAAAATGGGCGTTTAGGCCAGGAACCGCATAAGCAGAGATTTTTCTGCTGAAGCGGACTCGCTTCTGCGATGGGAAGACCGTATAAGCGGTTTGTCGGGCTTTGAAGGAGACCGCAGAAGAGGTTGCTTTTTCAGCAAAAGCGGGACCGCAGAAGCGGAAAATGGTCTGGGCAGAATGTTTAAGTTTTGGAAATGGGACTTCGTTCCCATTTCCCATTTTTATCGATTTGGAGCTCGGTTTGGGCGATTTTTGGACAAATTTTCTTGGAGAACAACGGGGTAAGTGTTCTTAACCTAATTTTGGTTGTATAACTCGAATCTATTACAAGTGTTGATGTGTTATCTGAGGATTTTGTTGAAAAGGGTTAGAAACCCCTCTTGGATACAATCACTGATTTGAAGGTCGAAATGATATGGGAATTTTGTAATTTTGGTATTGTTAGACTCGTGAGAGTATGAGAGTTCTAAAAATGTGAAAAATTATTCGATTCTGAGACGTTGGATGGAGGGTCATTTTGGTCATTTTATCTATGTTCGCGCCCTAGCTCTAAATTTTATAGTGGAATCATTTGCTTGCAATATTATTTACAATGTGTGATTTAATTGACTAGGTTTGGGCCATTTGGAGTCGAGAACTCGTGGCAAGACCGTGTTTTCTAGTTGATGTTAGCCGGTTCGAGGTAAGTATCTTTCCTAATCTTGTGTGGGGGACTTCCCCTCAGGATTTGAATCTTCTATGTGGATTGTATTCCTTGCACGCAAGGTGACGAGTGCGTGTTCGGATTTATTTGTGGTAAGTTGATCCTTTAGGCTTTTAGATCGTTGTAATCACCGAATATGATGTTGTACTTGAGCCGATTGATGAAAATCATGTTTTACTTAAGTTGTCAACATTTAACTTTCTTTCTTATTTGCTTTATATTACCTGAAGCCTATTACTTGTGTTAGACTAGGAAAGCATGTCTACCTGATATAATTGCCTAATTGCTAAGTTGTTTAATCGTACTACGTGAAGCATGCTAGGCTAGTTTTATCTGCTACTCCATTTTTCATATTTATCCCGTGGTTTGTATCTGGCTGTAATTGCACTTTTATTTTGGGACTACGTGACGGTATCCCGAGAGATCCCCCTGCACTTTTATTTTGGGACTACGGGACGGTATCCCGGGAGATCCCCCTGCACTTTTATTTTGGGACTACAGGACGGTATCCATGGAGATCCATTAGACAATTGAAGAGAGGGCTACAGGACGATATCCTGGGAGATCCTCATTGATATTTGAGATTGAGTGGTGCTTACCCTGTGTTTCTATTTTCTCCAGGTAGTTATTATTGTTTCGTTGATTTTCCTTATTACTTTGCTGCATTTATCATTCCTGTTAGATTTCTACCCTATTAAATTTTTGCTATTCTGATGCACAAGGTTTCTGCCGTGCGGTTGTTGATATTGTGATGCACGAGGTTTCTGTCGTGCGGTTGTTGATATTGTGATGCACGAGGTTTCTATCGTGCGGTTGTTGTTGAAAGGTTTCACGAGGTCTTTGCCGAGCTATTGTTGTTATTGATGTTTTGCACATGCAGCGTAATAAGGCGGGATACATTATATGCTTATATGTGGGTTGCGCATGTGGCAGAATAAGGTGGGACATTATTATGCACGTGTGGCGAAATAAGGCGGTGCCTATTATATTATTTATTGCACACGTGGCGAAATAAGGTGGGCTATCTCAGGGATTGATTGTATAGAGTTGTGACAGCATGTCCAGGCATTCCTATTTGTTTCTATTGTGATTGTGGATTGCTTATCTGTATGAACATTACCGCTTGGGAGTTGTGAGGGAACATCGTACGTGCGGTCCGTCCTCCTTTTTCATGATTGTTGATTGGTAGAATTTTGTTATAAATATTTGCACAAACATACACGTAGCTGAGTACTCCTATTAGAGGTGAATTTTTCCTGACTTTTCTAAGGGTGGTGGTACGCCTCGCTTATCCATTATATTTGGGAGAGTGGCCCTAGTTAGCCAGTTAATTGTCGGTATGACCATGAGATTGATGGGGCACAGGATGTCAATTGTTAGATTTCAGATGTTAGGTCTTCGTAAATTGTGGTTGGTCAGAGACTTGGTGAAGTTGTGGAAAGAATGGGATAAGACCTTCTGTGAACGTCATTGTATGATAGAAATTATTTACTTGTTTCTTTTCTTTGTTGTGTTGTGACCTTAGAATTTGGGTTGTGATTTTGCCGTCGTTTTGTATCATCGTTTATTATATTCTTATTGTTAATCGTTGTATTTGTAGACGCGTGATTTTTGACCCTCCCCAGGATTTTTCACAGTTTTAGCGTAAAATACTTAGTTTAGGCCTAATATAGCTATCTCAGTTAATTTTGACTCTTTTACCTTATTTTTACCTTAAAATGAAAAATAGCAAAAAAATATAGTTTTATTAATGTTTTGTAGTCATTTTAAAATTAAAAAAACAAAAAATAATACTTTATATTTTATCTTTATATAAAAACAAAAATTACAAAAAAATAATAATTATATTAATATTTTGTAGTTATTATAATCTTGAAAAAAAATATATATAAAAAATAGTTTTGTTTTAATTGTCAGTCTTATTTTAATAGTTATTTTGCTTACGTAGAATTAATTAAATAAGATCGTGTTTTAGTCTCGGTTCCGGACAAAGAATAATATTTAGGTTCAAACTACCCATATGTAGGCCTAATTTTCGGACCTAGCCCATAATAATCTGAATCCACCCGCACACATGGGAGACACATTTTCCTCAAATTGAGGAGGAATACACGGAGGGGGCTCACACGTTTTTGTTTCTCATTTTTTTATACTCACACATTCACGGACAGATTTTGGACTGGAGGGGACGCTCACGTTTTTAACACGAAAAATATACACTGTCATTTTTGGAAAATATAAACACAATAGACAAAAACGTTTTAGAAAGAAGGAAGATATACTACTGGACATTATCTTCTCCAGAGGAAGAACCAAAAAAAACCCCAAGACCCCAAACCTATCTCCTCCGTCACCAGCCTTCCCCGTCGTTCAACCAGAAACCAGCCCCACGCCAAACAACCACCATTTTCGACCACCAAACAGCCCTCCAGCCGACGCCGACCAAACCAGTCGACCAGCAGCTCCAGCGAACAGCTACTGCTGTTGCTTCTTCCTCACGTCGGAACTCCTCCAAACGACCACCATAACCAGCGACGTACACCAACCAGTCGTCCCCGTTCGTCCAGCCCTACGACACAGTCCGTTGAACACCAAACGCTCGTCTTCTTCGTTCCAGCAGCCATACACGCACACACACAGCCACATCTCTCATTTTTACTTTCTGGCGAGTTTCGAAGCTTCCATATCGAGGTTTTTCGATTGAGGTTCTGTTTACCGGCCATGTAGCGCATCCGAATGTTCTGAGATCTGGAGGTACATTTCTGCTTCTCTTAATTCTATATGATATTGTTCTTACATGTTGTTTGAGTGATTTGTTGCAATGATCCATATTATATGTTGTTCGGATATTTGTTATGTCTATTAAATACTTCAAGATTTTTGTCGTGGCCTTTGGTTTGAGTACTTCAAATGGATTTTTCCTACTGCTTCAATTTTTCTTTTCATTATAAGTTTTATTAAGTTATAACATGGGGTTGACTAACTAGTTTTGTTCTATTCATACTCAAATACGTTAGTAAAGTTTTTAACTAAAAAAAGGAAATTGTTTCTTTTGTATTGGTAAAGTCAAAGATTGTTTGAATATTGAATAGATTTTACACCGTTTTATCTTTTTCTTTATCAATGTTTAATCTATTTAAGTAAATTAATATATCGTCGTGATTAAGGGTACGGTTCCCGTAACATAGTTACGATGCCTAATTCTCAAAATTCGGGGGTGCACTTCATGTAGCCCTATTATAACAACTCTGGATAATCTCAGTGAATAAATTAGGATTTCTTTTTTAAGACAAATAAAGTAGATAATCGTAGTTGCTTTTAGGTTTTCCCTTTAAATAATAAATGAGACGAGCCTCGCCAAATAAAATGCACAAGTTGCGGGGCCCTCATAAATGTATATATTAAAAATATTTTGGTCTCGGGATGGGCCGTTTAGTGAATTTCATGGTTTTCTCCAAAAATAATAACGCGTTAGACTCTTTAGGCGCGCTTTTAATAATATTACTTTCTTAAATCCGGGTGCACATTTATGTGACCCAAACCCAAATCTCAACGGAGTTGAAATGTGTCAATAACCACGGTTACATTGATTGTGACGTGGTTAGAAATACGTTTTCACGATGTTGCAATTCCTCTATTAAAATAATGAATAATAATAATCAAAAGCGGTTAAAAGGGTGAAAAATGCACATAGGTTTGAGCATGTATTAAAATCAGATAAATAAGTCGAATATGACAGTTGAGCGACCGTGCTAGAACCACGGAACTCGGGAATGCCTAACACCTTCTGCCGGGTTAACATAATTCCTTACTTGGATTTCTGATGCGTAGACTGTTAAACAGAGTCATTCTTTTCCTCGACTCGGGATTCAACCGGTGACTTGGGACACCATAAATCTCCCTAGTGGCGACTCTGAATTAAATAAATAAATCTCGTTTCGATTGTCCTTTAATTGGAAAAACTCCCTTGCGCCCTCGCGGGTAGCGAAAAAAGGAGGTGTGACAGCTCTGGCGACTCTGCTGGGGACAAAAATAACCCAAAACTTCTGTTCAGGGTTTAAGAGTTCGAGCTTAGAATAATTGTTGTATTTGGCTTATTTCTTATCTGATCTTCATTATGTGTTGTCTTAAATGTGCTAAATGTTGTTTTTTTTTTACCGCTTTGATAATTCTTGAACTGTGTATATAAACTGTCTTCTCACGCACCCCCTCTGAGTCTTCTGAATACAACCTCGGAAATCACGGATACGCGCCCCATTCTTTGTTGAGATAAAATCGGTGAACCTGGGCTCCCGATGAAGGATTATTAGTCACCCATATTTAAGGACGGGAAGGGTCCAGTAGTTAAGCCAGAAAAGCATTGCTCCCGGTACGCTACCCTTTCCCAACTCGAGTTGTCCACTCGTGTTATGGCCAGTCTAGATACGCCTCACAAACAACAGGATGTTAACTTAGAATAACAAAGCCTCATGCCGGATTCCTAGTAGGAACGTTTGTTTGCATCATGTGCATTTTGACTTTGGAGGCTCAACGCAGGGGTTGGGTCTATCTAGGACAGGTGTACCTGAAACGAAAAAGACCATCCTGATGCATCTTACTTGCTACATGTGCATTTATTTTGCTTTGGACTTGCATGTTGTCCGACTTCTGAAAATTGGGAATATTGAAGGAAAAAAAAACAACAGTGTGGAGAGATAACTACTTATTTTTGGAAAGAAACCAATGACCAAGTAGTGTCGAAATTCTGCCAAATTTTTGTGAAAATGAAAAAATATATTTTTTTATAGTTTATTTTATTTGTCGATGAAAAAAAAGGGAAAGTTTTTATTTTTAAAATAGTCTGTTTTATTTGCCAGTGAAAAGGAAAAAAAATATTTTTATTTTTTAAAAAATAGTTTGTTTTATCTGTCAATAAAAAAAGATGTGATTTGGTTTTAAAAAAAAATAGTTTGTGTTTTAAAATGAAAAAGAAGAAAAAATATAATTCATTTTATTTGCCAATGATTTGAAAAAAAATGTTTTGTTATATAGTTTGTTTGGCAGAACTACGCTGGTTTGATTCTCACAGGATGTGAGATACGTAGGAAACCCTTATTGGGTCCAACCTCCCCTTTTGCAAAAATAGCCAAAAAAAAATGTCAAATTCTAATTTTGTTATAAATAAGTAGGGTGATGCTGTTCTTATCAAATATAGTCGAATGTTCCCGAAAGGGACGCCGGAAGGCTGACTTTGCATAAACAGCCACCCTTGGGTCATTTTAGTAGATTTTTGGCCGGTTGACCCATACAGCCTTAAAATCTTCGTCCCCGAGGCGCTGAAAGGCCGTGTTTTCAATATCGGGTTTTCTTTTTTGGAAAAAGCAAGAAAAAGAGTCATTAATAAGTCTGGTGATGCTGCTTTTTGTCAAAAATAGCCGAATGTGCCCGAAAGGGACGTCAGAAGGCTGATTTTGTATAAACAGCCACTTTTGGGTCATTTTTTTAGATTTTGACCGATTGACCCACACAGCCTTAAAATCTTCGTCCCCGAGGCGCTGAAAGGTCGTGTTTGCAAAACCAGGTCTTTTATTTTAATTTGAAAAAAAAATAAGAAAAAAAAAGAGTTAGTTTATTTGTGAATACCATTTGGAATTTTGTTCAAAATAAGCCGAGCCAGCTTCGGCAGTGTATTAAAACATTCTTGCCGAGATAGCCTTAGAGTATCTTTCAGTTGTCGAAAGGCTATTTTCGTAAAAGAACTGACAGGTTTGTAAAAGCGTCATAAAATAATCCTTCCCGGCATCAAAATTCATGTGAAATTGAGAAGGGGCCACATTTGAAAAAATAGTCATTTGGTTAAAATTGGCATATAAGGGAAGGAATTTGTCCGTTTGTTTTTGAGTTTGTAATTCTTTTATGTGGGTTATTTGATTTTTAAGTCTCTAAGTATTCTTTTTGTCAAAGTCTATTAGTATGGTCAGTTTTTAAAAAAACTTTGTAATCAAGTTTGTTTTATTGTGAAAATTGAAAATTCCTAAAAAAGAAAAAAAAGGTGTTTTATTGTTGTTTGCCTTTTATCTGCCCGAACTACGCAAGGTCTGATTCATGCGGGGTCATGATACGTAGGCAATCTCCATAAGATTCGACCACAACCAAAAGCAAAAAGAAATGAAAAAATGATTTTAAAAAAAAAATGTTAACAATAAGGACCGACTGAGTCCATTCTAACATGTTTTGTTTTGAATCATAGAGAAAGTTGAGGTGGTTGGTTGTGGTTCCCAAAATAACTCTTCCCTGCAACGCAAAGGCAAAGGAGAATGACAGAGAACCTCAGAACTGAGTGGGTTGATACCGGTGCCCAAAAAGCAGTTGGATGAGCAGGACACTAGCTTGGCTGATGAAACGATTTATTGAGAACAATGGGATGAAGACTCTGTGAAGGTCCTAATATTGTTGATGCATAAATCAACGGCTAAGATGTCGTGCTTGTTAATTGGGAAGACTCTCCATTTATTGGTCAACCATAGTGGAGTTTTTGGTGGCTTATTTTGGTGTCAGTTCTGTTGTCCAGATTATTTCAGGGTTGTAATCTGGATATTGTCTTGTCATTCAAACCCTTCTATCATTCTATTTTGTCTAGTTTTCCGTTGGTCGTAATACCTCATTTAGTATTGTCTAGGTTTGTTCCAAGGGTTGTACCCTAGTTTATTGTACTTGTTTTGTTGTACCAACTCTTTCCTAGTTCGTCTAATGCAAGTCTCTTGTGTTCCATTATTTCTAGACATTTTCTGTTGTTTAGTCCTATCCTTTCTATAGTTCTTTTTCTGTCAACTCTAGCGACATGGCATGCACGTGTAATTTTGGCTTAATCTTAAAAGTTAATCGTAAAGCAATTGAAAGATGATCGGGGCATTTAAAGGAAATAAGAACAGTTGAGATTATTTGGAGCCCAAGTCATGTGAAACTGGGGCAAAAAAACCGTTAAAAGCAAGTTGGCCAAATTGACATGGGGTCGTTCATGGTAATGAAATAAGAGTGTTGCCCAGTGATGCTTTAAAATGACAAATGAAAAGGCGAATGGGCGGATATGGTTATCAATCCTGGAACAATCAGAAGATGTCGTGAATGTTTAAATATGTTGTTTGCACTTGGCATGTTCTGAACATTGGAATGACGAAGGCATTTTGTTCTGCTATCTAAACACCTTATCCTTCGTTAACCCGTTGAGCCTTATTTGTTTTCTTTCATACCCCTCCTTCGGAATCGGTAGCAAAGGGTAGAAACACAAACATGGAAGATAAAGAAAAAGAAAAAAAAACAAGCAAAAACAACAAAAAGAAAAGAAAAGACAAAGAAAAGAAAAAAAAAAAGAAGAAAAGAGAAATAAATGAAAAGGAAAATTAGAACAACGAGAAATGGGAACTACGTTTGACCTGATTCCTCAAAGAGGATACGTAGGAGCCTCACGACTCGGTCACAGTGTAAATAAAAATCGAAAATCCCCAAGCAAGAAACTGTGGCAAAAGTTGTGTTTATTATGAATAAGTTTAGTTCCGAATGTTGTAATTTTAAACCCAAGTTGATTTATTTTGAGCCTTTAATACCCTTTATTTCTATCCCTATCCAACATCCCACATTACGGTCTAAAGAAAGACATTCCGATCAGTCTTCAAAAGATACCAAGTTAGACAGATGAAAGAGTCTTACCGGTGAACATAACACTCTGATCCCCAACAGAAAAGACTCTGATCCCCAGCAGAAAAGACTCTGGTCCCCTGCAGAAAAGAAACACAAGAGAGTCTTAGCAGTAACACCCTAATCCCCGGCTGAAAAGTAATATAAATGAGAGAGTCTTATCGGTGAAAACCTTCACGGGCACCATAAGGCGATGAAAGCTGAGAAAAAAAAATAAAATGAGAGAGGCTTGATAGTGAAAACCTTCGGGCGCTACAAGTCAAATAAGGGTGAGAATCAGATGGAAATCACCATATATAAATCTTGAAAGACGAAGGAGGACATGCCATATGTGCATGTCATGCTCATTAGAGTTGGTATCCGCGTTTGATAGGTTTTTATTTTATAGTTTCTCTTGTTAAAGAGTCATCTTTTCTTGTCTTCTATTTTTGTTTCCTTTTATCTTTCTCCTTTCATAAAAAAAAAAAAAAATTCCCCAGTAGAGTCTGTTTGGTTAGAACAAGTTAGAAATGACTTCAAAATTTGCCATCAGCTTTTCAATTATGCAAAACGGAATCTGATTGGTACAGCCAAGTGGTATAAGTCAGGAGGGAACAAGCGCAAGGCCAGTGTCCAGAAGGATATTCCCCAGCAAGAGGAAATTGACAAAGGGGTGGATCAGTGTCAAGGAGGATGCCTCCATAAAAAAGCGAAGGTTAATGACCTCAAGGCTAAGGCAAATGAGACTCGAAGGTCGGGGAAATGCCCGTTCCCTAGATATGCCACAAAAGAAGGGGGATATCCCCAGCAGAAAAGGTATTTCCAGTGACAAGGGTGAACGAAGAAAATGGTTCATCAGTAAAACATGCAAGATCCTCAAACAGGGTCACTGTCATAGGAATTTGGGTGGTCGGGATACCAGTGGAAAACAACGGGGAAAGGCTTGTGAATAAAGAGTCGTCAAGGAGGGAAAGGAAGCAAGAAAAGGAAAAAACTATCCCCAGCAGGAATGTCATCCCCAGGAAGTAATAACATCCCCAACAAGTTTTGACAATGAAACGCAGAGTAGGGAAAGAGGAGGAGAACCATCCCCAGCAGGAGCATCACAGCCAACAACCGCGTTTTAAACTAACAAATTTTCTTTGATTTAAAAACAGGAAAAAGGAAATGGCATTGATGGCGGGAAGGCATGCCACAAGGAAGATTATCAAAATGGGGCAGAAAATTTTCCTTTCATTTGGAAAATTTTCTGGAAGACAGGTATCCATTTGGTGAAGAAGGAAGATAAGACAAGCCTCAAGGGAAGTGGTCTTTGGACTAGTGTTATCCCCAGAATAACAAGTGTTAATGAAGGAAGTTGTATCCCCACCAGACATAACAAAATGGTGAAACTTGTGTTCAGAAAAAGCAAAAGGCCAGTGTCACCCCCAGCAGCCTTCAGAAGAGTGAAGCACCAGTTTTGAAGAAATGAAAATCCCCCATAACGGTTATCCTCAATAGCGTTATCCCCAGTTGATAACACTTTTATCCCCAGCAGTGTTGAGAGGAAATAAAAGTTTTGAAGAGAGTAGTTTTGAGAAAAAAAAAGAAGGAAAAGAAGAAAAAGAAGAAAAAAAAAAAGACAAGAAAAAAGGGGAGATTCCACCAACAGTATTATCCCCGGCAGGTAAGTAATTAGTTCCCAGCAGTTCCAAGGGAAGACAACACGAGTTTTGTTCTTGAAGGAAGTGGTTCTGAAGGTAATTCAAGTAGAATGAAATGGTTTAGGAGACACACTTCCTAAATTAAGATTTCATTCATAGGCGACGCACTTGCTAGTTTAAAGTCATTAAAGTTTCACCCATAGGAGATGTACTTCCTAAGTTTATTTGTACCCATAGGAGACGCACTTCCTAGCTGATTTATTATTTTCACCGTAGGAGACGCACTTCCTAGCTGATTTATTATTTTCACCGTAGGAGACGCACTTCCTAGCTGATTTATTATTTTCACCGTAGGAGACGCACTTCCTAGCTGATTTATTATTTTCACCGTAGGAGACGCACTTCCTAGCTGATTTATTATTTTCACCGTAGGAGACGCACTTCCTAGCTGATTTATTATTTTCACCGTAGGAGACGCACTTCCTAGCTGATTTATTATTTTCACCGTAGGAGACGCACTTCCTAGCTGATTTATTATTTTCACCGTAGGAGACGCACTTCCTAGCTGATTTATTATTTTCACCGTAGGAGACGCACTTCCTAGCTGATTTATTATTTTCACCGTAGGAGACGCACTTCCTAGCTGATTTATTATTTTCACCGTAGGAGACGCACTTCCTAGCTGATTTATTATTTTCACCGTAGGAGACGCACTTCCTAGCTGATTTATTATTTTCACCGTAGGAGACGCACTTCCTAGCTGATTTATTATTTTCACCGTAGGAGACGCACTTCCTAGCTGATTTATTATTTTCACCGTAGGAGACGCACTTCCTAGCTGATTTATTATTTTCACCGTAGGAGACGCACTTCCTAGCTGATTTATTATTTTCACCGTAGGAGACGCACTTCCTAGCTGATTTATTATTTTCACCGTAGGAGACGCACTTCCTAGCTGATTTATTATTTTCACCGTAGGAGACGCACTTCCTAGCTGATTTATTATTTTCACCGTAGGAGACGCACTTCCTAGCTGATTTATTATTTTCACCGTAGGAGACGCACTTCCTAGCTGATTTATTATTTTCACCGTAGGAGACGCACTTCCTAGCTGATTTATTATTTTCACCGTAGGAGACGCACTTCCTAGCTGATTTATTATTTTCACCGTAGGAGACGCACTTCCTAGCTGATTTATTATTTTCACCGTAGGAGACGCACTTCCTAGCTGATTTATTATTTTCACCGTAGGAGACGCACTTCCTAGCTGATTTATTATTTTCACCGTAGGAGACGCACTTCCTAGCTGATTTATTATTTTCACCGTAGGAGACGCACTTCCTAGCTGATTTATTATTTTCACCGTAGGAGACGCACTTCCTAGCTGATTTATTATTTTCACCGTAGGAGACGCACTTCCTAGCTGATTTATTATTTTCACCGTAGGAGACGCACTTCCTAGCTGATTTATTATTTTCACCGTAGGAGACGCACTTCCTAGCTGATTTATTATTTTCACCGTAGGAGACGCACTTCCTAGCTGATTTATTATTTTCACCGTAGGAGACGCACTTCCTAGCTGATTTATTATTTTCACCGTAGGAGACGCACTTCCTAGCTGATTTATTATTTTCACCGTAGGAGACGCACTTCCTAGCTGATTTATTATTTTCACCGTAGGAGACGCACTTCCTAGCTGATTTATTATTTTCACCGTAGGAGACGCACTTCCTAGCTGATTTATTATTTTCACCGTAGGAGACGCACTTCCTAGCTGATTTATTATTTTCACCGTAGGAGACGCACTTCCTAGCTGATTTATTATTTTCACCGTAGGAGACGCACTTCCTAGCTGATTTATTATTTTCACCGTAGGAGACGCACTTCCTAGCTGATTTATTATTTTCACCGTAGGAGACGCACTTCCTAGCTGATTTATTATTTTCACCGTAGGAGACGCACTTCCTAGCTGATTTATTATTTTCACCGTAGGAGACGCACTTCCTAGCTGATTTATTATTTTCACCGTAGGAGACGCACTTCCTAGCTGATTTATTATTTTCACCGTAGGAGACGCACTTCCTAGCTGATTTATTATTTTCACCGTAGGAGACGCACTTCCTAGCTGATTTATTATTTTCACCGTAGGAGACGCACTTCCTAGCTGATTTATTATTTTCACCGTAGGAGACGCACTTCCTAGCTGATTTATTATTTTCACCGTAGGAGACGCACTTCCTAGCTGATTTATTATTTTCACCGTAGGAGACGCACTTCCTAGCTGATTTATTATTTTCACCGTAGGAGACGCACTTCCTAGCTGATTTATTATTTTCACCGTAGGAGACGCACTTCCTAGCTGATTTATTATTTTCACCGTAGGAGACGCACTTCCTAGCTGATTTATTATTTTCACCGTAGGAGACGCACTTCCTAGCTGATTTATTATTTTCACCGTAGGAGACGCACTTCCTAGCTGATTTATTATTTTCACCGTAGGAGACGCACTTCCTAGCTGATTTATTATTTTCACCGTAGGAGACGCACTTCCTAGCTGATTTATTATTTTCACCGTAGGAGACGCACTTCCTAGCTGATTTATTATTTTCACCGTAGGAGACGCACTTCCTAGGTTTATTTGTACCCATAGGAGACGCACTTCCTAGGTTTATTTGTACCCATAGGAGACGCACTTCCCAAATTAAGATTTCATTCATAGGAGACGCACTTCCTAGTTTAAAGTCATTAAAGTTTCACCCATAGGAGATGTACTTCCTAAGTTTATTTTCTTGCATAGGAGACACACTTCCCAAATTAAGATTTCATTCATAGGAGACGCACTTCCTAGTTTATAGTCATTAAAGTTTCACCCATAGGAGATGCACTTCCGAACTTTATTTTTATGCATAGGAGACGCACTTCCTAAATCAATAAGTTCAGTCATAGGAGACGCACTTCCTAGTTGAGTTATTATTTTCACCATAGGAGACGCACTTCCTAAATCAATAAGTTCAGTCATAGGAGAGGCACTTCCTAGTTGAGTCATTATTTTCACCATAGGAGACGCACTTCCTAAATCAATAAGTTCAGTCATAGGAGACACACTTCCTATTTGAGTCATTATTTTCACCATAGGAGACACACTTCCTAAATCAATAAGTTCAGTCATAGGAGACGCACTTCCTAGTTGAGTCATTATTTTCACCAAAGGAGACGCACTTCCTAAATCAATAAGTCCAGTCATAGGAGACGCACTTCCTAGTTGAGTCATTATTTTCACCATAGGAGACGCACTTCCTAAATCAATAAGTTCAGTCATAGGAGACGCACTTCCTAGTTTTAGTCACTGAAGTTTTCACCCCTAGGAGACGCACTTCCTAGTCTTAGTTATTTAAATTCATCTTTAGGAGACGCACTTCCTAAGCCTGGTTCATTCATGTTTCATTTTAGCAGACACATTTGCTAGTCAAAGTTCTTGGTTTTACTCATAGGAGATGCACATCCTACTCTAGTATGTAGTTTACTCTCATCATTGCATCAGTAATAGGAGTGGTCTACAATTTTGCTAACGACTCACAAATATTTCTAGTGCAAGCTGGGTAGGAAATTTCGTTTGTTTTGGTTGTAGGATCCCGCCCGGAGAGCGGAAGGTTACAGCAAAAATCCCCAGCATTCAATCCAAGTTAGAAGTAGTAGAAGCTCGCCTCAAGAATCCGAGTCAACAGTCCGAGATGATCGAAAGAAGTCAGTCATAATTGAAAAAAAAAAGAAAAAGAAAAAGCGAATCCAAAGTGCAGTTGTGGAGGAAAGATGTGGTCTGCTCAAGGCATGACTGAGGTCACAAGAACTGCATACCTGTTCCTGATCCAGAAAGCTGAAAAAGAATGAACTAGCACCTACAACTAGCAAGTATCAAGGTTCAAATTTAGAGTCCGCATGAAGCACCAACCAATACTCAAGATCAAGCTTCAGAAGACTTATAGATAGGAATCTTGTAACTAGTAGCTGATAGGCTTAGTTAATTTTGTCATGTTTTGACTTTTGATGTAATAGCAGGATCGCCGACCGGAACCTCGGCAGAACTGAACCTCGATCGGATCTTCACCTCGGTATATTCCATATTCTCGCTCACTTCCGAACTACATGTGGCATGATTCCTTTATATCCAAGGATATGTAGGCAACTCAGATACCAGGGCTCGGTCACATCTTCTTCCTTTCCTTTTAGTTTTAGTCTCTCCAAATAAGGGTCGGGTCAAAAATACATGTCTAGTCGTTCTTTGTCTAAAAACTCTTTGTGTTTCCAGTCAAAGAGGGTCAGCTGTAGACGCGTGATTTTTGACCTTCCCCGGGATTTTTCATAGTTTAAGCGTAAAATATTTAGTTTAGGCCTAATATAGCTATCTCAGTTAATTTTGACTCTTTTACCTTATTTTTACCTTAAAATAAAAAATAGCAAAAAATATAGTTTTATTAATGTTTTGTAGTCATTTTAAACTTAAAAATACAAAAAATAATACTTTATATTTTATCTTTATATAAAAACGAAAATTACAAAAAAATAGTTATATTAATATTTTGTAGTTATTGTAATCTTGAAAAAAAAAATATAAAAAATAGTTTTGTTTTAATTGTCAGTCTTATTTTAATAGTTATTTTTGCCTATGTAAAATTAATTAAATAAGATCGTGTTTTAGTCTCGGTTCTGGGTAAAGAATAATGTTTAGGTTCAAACTACCCATTTGTAGGCCTAATTTTCGGACCTAGTCCATAATAATCTGAACCCGCCCGCACACCTTTTCCTCAAATTGAGGAGGAATACACGGAAGAGGGGGGGGGGGCTCACACGTTTTTGTTTCTCATTTTTTTATACTCACACATTCACGGACAGATTTTGGACTGGAGGGGACGCTCACGTTTTTAACACGAAAAATATACACTGTCATTTTTGGAAAATATAAACACAATAGACAAAAACATTTTAGAAAAAGGAAGATATACTACTGGACATTATCTTCTCCAGAGGAAGAACCAAAAAAAACCCCAAGACCCCAAACCTATCTCCTCCGTCGCCTGCCAGCTCCACTCCGTCACCAGCCTTCCCCGTCGTACAACCAGAAACCAGCTCCACACCAAACAACCACCATCTTCGACCACCAGTCCAGGCCCGTCGACCACCAAACAGCCCTCCACCCGACGCCGACCAAACCAGTCGACCAGCAGCTCCAACGAACAGCTACTGCTGTTGCTTCTTCCTCACGTCGGAACTCCTCCAAACGACCACCATAACCAGCGACGTACACCAACCAGTCGTCCCCGTTCGTCCAGCCCTACGACACAGTCCGTTGAACACCTAACGCTCGTCTTCTTCGTTCCAGCAGCCATACACGCACACGCACAGCCACATCTCTCATTTTTACTTTCTGGGGAGTTTCGAAGCTTCCATATCGAGGTTTTTCGATTGAGGTTCTGTTTACCGGCCATGTAGCGCATCCGAATGTTCTGAGATATGGAGGTACATTTCTGCTTGTCTTAATTCTATATGATATTGTTCTTACATGTTGTTTGAGTGATTTGTTGCAATGATCCATATTATATGTTGTTCGAATATTTGTTATGTCTATTAAATACTTCAAGATTTTTGTCGTGGCCTTTGGTTTGAGTACTTTAAATGGATTTTGCCTACTACTTCAATTTTTCTTTTCATTATAAGTTTTATTAAGTTATAACATGGGGTTGACTAACTAGTTTTGTTCTATTCATAC
>MU683485.1:160793-180187 GCA_026770625.1 Nicotiana glauca
ACGGGGAAAACAGGGCGGAGATACAAGAGACGACGGGTCGGGTCGTTACATTTAGCTCTACATCTATAATTCTCCGATACATAATGTAACACATATCTATTCAATGCTAAATAAAAATTAACTGATAAAGAACTATTAGTTCACATATGTATCAGTAAATTACCTTTACTACAAGCAATTCTCTATCGGAGAATTTTAAATAAAGAGTTAAAAAATTAAATAATTTTTTATGTAATTATTTATAAGGAAATCCAAAAGGGTAACTTGGATGGGAAAAACAAAAGTGTTGAAACATATACCTATACATCGCATTAACCAAATGTGACTTATAAATCACATTAGACGAAATACTTGTAAATGGTATTAGAAATCTTGTAGCCACATTCCAGAACTGCGACTTATCACGAATGCGACTTGTGGATCACAATTTATTTCAGTTATGGTTTGTACGAATCTTCTTTTATTATCATTATTTTAGTCCACCATCGCGAAAACTGGTTCGTTTTCTTTTTTCAATTTATTTCGATTTTCATAAATTCTTGTTTACTTGATAGTTGATATGTAAATGTTGTTGAGTTAAACGAAAGGCTGCTCGGAGCCGCCTCACCACTATTACTTCATTCGTTCCAATTTATGTGATGTTATCTGATATTTAATATGTCCCAAAAAACTAATTTAACTGTAAACTTCTCTTTTTATTCGTAATAAGATTATTTATAGCCAAACAAATATTTATGTCACGACTCGGATTTCCCACTCTGGGGAATCGTGATGGCACCTACTATTAAGAGCTAGGCCAGCCAATTACTTGTTACCTCTTTTAGCAATCATTGACATTATTAAAATAACGAAACATTTAATAGAAAAGCGGAAGTCTTAAATATAAATAAACTGAAAGCAATGCAGTAATCCAACACAACTCTACCCAAGAACTGGAGTCACAAACTCACGAACGTTTAAAGAATGCTAAATACAAAGTCTGAATAAAAGCATAACTCTGTTTGTTCCGGTACAAAGGATAACAAACTAAAGTAAAGATGGAAGAGACTTCGGGCCTGTAGACGTCAGCAAGGCTACCTCGATGCCTCCGGACTAAAGTCAGCTCCCAAATCCATTACTGCTGTCCAAAAGCTGCTGCTCCGGCGCTGTGATCTTTCCAAAAAGATGCACATAGTGTAGCATCAGCACAACTGATCCCATGTGCTGGTAAGTGTCTGGCCTAACCCCAAGGACGTCTCAATAAAATTCGTGGCCTAAAGCCAAATTTTAATAAGAGGCCTTTTTTTATTTTTTTCTTTTATTTATATTATAGTTATCTTACAAAATGTAATACGAATATTTACTTTGGTTTTTTACTTTCTTTTTGTCTATAATTTAATTATCTTACAAAATTCAAGTTACTAAGATGTTAGCCACGTATTTATAATGTGTTACCATGGATGTTATTGTAAAAAATATTATTTACCTATATGAGCATTTGAGTATATTAATTCAAAGTTCAAAAATATTTCTATTGTTAAAAATAGATAGTCTTTATTTCTACTTTTATAAGGAGTTTGTATAAACTTCAATAATGTGTAAAAATAAGATAGAAAATTCACAATTATTTTTGGGGCCCCAAAATTTAGGGGGCCTAAAGCAAATGCTTTACTAGCCTACCCCTGCCTAACCCCGGCGAAGTAGTGATGAGGCTAGACCAGACTACCAGATAAATCTGTGCTGTTATAAAATATATTGCGGAAAATAAACAGGAAATAAGCAGTTTATAAAGTGAGGGGGACATGCTGTGGGGAGGCAACAGTTATAAACAAGAAGTCAAATTTTAAAGATAGAACATCCAATAGAAGTAAAATTCCGAAACATACATACTTAATCAATAATTTGTTGCGGTGCGCAACCCGATCCAATCAAATGACAATACTGTTGCGGCGTGCAACTCGATCCTCAATGATCATTGTTTTGGCATGCAATCCGATCCACATATATATACAATTTTGTTGCGGCGTGCAACCCGATCCACAATTATCATTGTTGCGGCGTGCAAACCGATCCTTATATATATATATATATATATATATATATATATATATATATATATATATATATAAGAAAACCACACCCAGACAACATCTACAAATAAGAGATAAGGGAGTAACAATTAGTGAAAGAAATCCCGGCAAGGGAATATACAACACAACTAAATCCCGGCAAGGGAGAAAAATCAACAAAATCAATAAAACGTCCCGGCAAGGGAATAACCATCAACTCTTCCTCTTACTTACACTTCTCACTTTATAATTCACTTTATCATCGAGCCATCACTCCAAAGAGTCATTTCATATCATATACCTTCTCAGTCCGTAACACAACTCGAGCCAATGCTCCGCGGAATTTAGTAAACATAATCACTTTCTCATGCTCTTTACAGTGTATAGTGATCATAGGCTAAAAACTCATGTTTTAGTCATTGTAACAACACTTTAATTAATGCATTTTACAAATGTTAGAGCTTAAATGATTATCAATTGAACTAAATTCATGATTTATGCCTTGCAGGAAGAGTTTCCAACTTAAGAATTAATTCAGAATGAACTTGAGTAATTTGAGGATTTGACGTCTGAGTAAAAGATAAATAAATCAAGTTGGAATCGTGTTCGGGGGTCACAACGCATGTCAGGAGAACAAAACAATGAGTCGAGCAGGCATACGACACATTATCTAGTAAAATACCCGTAACTTTTTGCTCAGAACTCCATTTGGGATCCATAATATGTTGATGGAAAGCTATTTAACAGGGCTACAGATTTCATGTTCTGTATTTTACCGAATTCCCACTACCGCGGTCAGTAGCGCGCCCAGATGCGCGCGCCCAAGACAGTACATTGGGCAAACTAGCGCGCCCAGATGCGCGGGCGCGCTAGTCCAGTCCGGAAAATCAATTATTTGGGGGTAAAATTGAAAATCTGAGAGGATCCACTCAACTTATATAAAGTAAAGCTCCATTATTAAGAGAGAGGATCAGATTTGAAGGGAGATTTTGAGAGAGAGAGGAGGAGGAGATTCATCTTGAAGAAGAAAATCAAAGAAGAACAACATCTTGGAGCAAAGATTCAAAGAGTTCTTCTAAACTTTCTTCTAGTATTTACTTATATTATGTTTAAGACTTTTATTGTTGATTTTTGTATGAATATGAGTAGCCAAAAAACCCATGTATTCTGGGGTCATGGATGTTAGACGATTTTGTTGTTTGAAGTTTAGATTGAAGATCTTGAATTTATTGATATGAGTTGTTTATTTGATTCTGCTTTTAATTATTTTACTGCGTACCTAACAGTGAAATATTATTTACGAATCTTGAGTTAAACTTGACAAAGGAAATTCTTGGTTGCATATAGAATCAAATAGAACAAGATTTGAATCCTGGGCATCGGGTGAAAGATTTGCAATTAAGATAGACATATACTTAATTGCCTTGTTTGGTTGAAAAATAGGAGTTGTAAATGCATTCTTGTTAATATTAATACCATAGACATATATGTATTAATTTAACTTGAATAGGTGCATACGAACTCCACAGATTCTTATGAGTATTATTAACCCTATAATCAATAACCTGAATAATTCAATAAATCAATCTTAAACTAAGATAGTAGCATGATCTCTAGAAAGTCCATGGCCCTGGAATATCTTTATATAAATTGTTATCAAAATATTGTGTAATTGTTGTAGTAATTTTGTGTTGCATTATTGTTTAATTATTAAGTAATTTGTAAATTGGTTCTATATATATTTATTGGCAATTTAGCTTGAACTGATAATTGTTTCAGTCTACATCAGTCGAGAAGATGATCACAATTCCTCGTGGGAAAGATACTTTACTTACTACTATATTACTTGTCGATCGCGTACACTTGCGTGAGTGTTTTGGTCGCAACAAGTTTTTGGCGCCGTTGCCGGAGAATTAGAAATTAACTATTCTTCTAGATTAGAGTTTTATTATTATCTTTACAGGTTTTTTTTTCTTCTCATTTTGTAAATATTTTATTTTTATGAATATTTGATTTTTCTCTTAAGTATGTTTCTAGTTATCTCAGAATGACATATGGGGATGAAATATACAGAGGTAAGGTTAATGATGAAGACGCTTGGTTAATCAAAAATTTTTATGGCCCGTATTTTTGTGCTAGTCATGGCCTCACCTCTTGGATATCTGAACTTGAATATGTAGTAAGGGTTGGTATTGGGACGGATATTCTCGATTAGTGGAATCTGCGAAACGATGTTGTTTACTAACAACGGTGATGAATGATTGGTCTAAGGAGAGAGATGAGCTTGCACAAAAAAGTGATAATTTTTGCTTAGTTATGAATAACTTGGATTCAGATTTGAATGCAAAGGTTGATGCGTGTAACACCCAACAATTTAATGATGAGTTGTATAAAGCTGAAAAAAAATCTTCTAGACCAAATAGAGGAGCTAAAACGAGAATGCCAATCATTAGATCATATTTTTCTTGAGGATGTCAATGTTAAGAAGAGTGCTCTAAAGTCATGTGAGGGAGTAGATAATATTACTTTAGAAGAATTGAGTATATGTATAAATGGGGATGTAAATAGTAGTAAAATTCATGAGTTAGGGCGCATTAGACCCCATTCTAATCATTTTTCAACATTGTGTTTAGATAGTAAGATGGTAATCGAGCCATCTGAGCCTATGGGAAAGTCAAAGAGTGAGGATGAAAGTGTCTATATTCTTGAATTTGTTGTGCCAAAAAGAAAAAATTACATTCCTCATCCTAAGGTCGAGAATTGCCTAGTGAAAAATTTATTACGTGGCCTGGTTATCTTTGTAGCCCCACCAAAGAAGCATAGCGACAGACTTGATGCCTTGTTAGGGTTACAATTCATAAGTTCAAGGTGGAAGCAAAAAATGGTTCACATCGTATATTGTGTATGTAAGATTTATATATATGCATGTGTAGTATATTTTGTATAATAAATTTGAATTTTTTAAAATAAACTAATTTCTTTTTATGTTTATTATTTATATTTTCAGCTTAGTTTGTAATTTTTATTTTTATGTACAATTGTAGTAATTATCTCTAATATTAGGTATACCGATAAACATTATATTATTCTAATTGAAGAACAGGGTAGTCTGAATCCCTGTTATACATACTAATTGTCAACATGATAACATCATAAGTGTGGGGTATTTACTCCACCTGCTCTTAAAATGATTTTTTAAAACTAATATATTATGTTTTGCAGATATAATGTCTAGGCGCCCAAGCAAAACATCAGACATGACTGCCTGTGGTTGCATCTAGTAGACGACAAGGATGAGGATGCGAAAAATGTTCCCTCAGATGACGAGGAATATCTGCGCACATTTGAAGAAAAAGATGCTTAGGCCAATGGCCTCAGGGAGTATTTTTTCTGATCAATTTTATTTTTCTTTTGCATTAGGGACAACGCAAAGTTTTAAGTGTGGGGTGACTTGCCCCTATTGTAATGTACTTACTTTAATATTTTTCGTAATTTAGTTGTTTGATTTTGTTTAGACTATTAAATTTGTATTTTTTTTTGATTTGGTAGATTATAGCATTAGTAGGTAGTAAGTAGTACTAATTGTGATTCTGTTTTTTTTAGTATCCAATGATGGATGGATTTAAGGAATTCCATCGAAAAAAAAATCTTTTAGTCCAGTTAATTTAATAATTTTCCTTGGTTTTTCTTTGTACCGCAGTTCTTTTCCAAGGGTGTAGTATAATTTTTATTTCGCTTGATTAAAAAGCTCATAATTTACAGAGTTAGTCTCCTTAAATGTACATGCTTTAGAAGTGTTATGTACCTTATTTGTGATGTTCAATCTCAGTATTGATTCTAAAGTAAGTCCCTTAAATTATATAATTATAACTATGCTTAACTGCTTTGACTAGAGAGTCGAGAAAGATCCAAGCTTGAGTGAATTGTGTGCCAATGTGTGAGTAAGGATTGCTGAAATATTCTGTGTATAATAGTTGATGTATAGAACTTGCCCCTAACAGTTTTGCAAAGCGAAATAGTAGCATTATTCAGTTTAGGAGATGATATAGGCATTTCGTTGTTGAACCAATTTGATAATTATTTTCACCTAATTGTATATATCCTAGTCAAACCTTTTGAGCCATTAATCCATTTCTTTGGAACCCACTTTATAAACCTTACAAATTTATGTAATATATCAGTTGTTTGCACCTCTATCTCTCATGAGCACTTAATGTTGAAGAAGCTGAGAAGAGATTGGTTGGTTTATTTGAAGAAAATAAAATCAGAAAAAGAGTGAAGAATAATTCATATATGTATATATATAGGGGATGAATTTTCAGTAGTAACATTCCCTAACCTAAGGTGCTTGAAGAGAATTGAATTTTTTGTTAGTATGTAAAATCTCAAAAAGGTTGGAGATGGTTTAACATAGGAATGATGCTGAAATTTTGAAATATGTTGTATGTATGAAAGTGTCCAAAGAGGTGTATTTACTACATTTTATATTTTTCACACCCTTTTTTCTAGCCTACATTACAACCAATAAAAGTCCAAATTGATCCTTGACTGAATAAATTCAATTAGTAGAGTATTACACTAGGGGAAAGCATATGGTATGTTATCTGTTGCACATGAATTTCAATTCTGAGAGTGAGTTAATTCTTCCTATTTTGAGTTCCTGAATATTCTTGATTATTATTTTGAGAGGAACTAGTCTATATTATTTGTGGGAGGGCACATGATTTGTAAAGGCAAGGAGAATTTTTTACCTTTGTGTTAGAGCAAGTAAGCAAATTATGAAAATGCGTGGCACTTGTGAATCATGTCTTGAGGTTGAATTATTATGAATTGGTACCTAAGTGTCAGCATGTGTTGTTACAAGAAATTGTTTGATAAAAAGATCGTCCTTATGTGAAGTGTATGTTAATTGCTCGAGGACGAGCAATGGTTTAAGTGTGGGGTATTGATCATAGGCTAAAAACTCGTGTTTTAATCGTTGTAAGAACACTTTAATTACTGCATTTTACAAATGTTTGAGCTTAAATGATTATGAATTGAACTAAATTCATGATTTATGTCTTGCAGGAAGAGTTTCCAACTTAAGAATTAATTCGGAATGAATTTGAGTAATTTGAGGCTTTGAAGTCTGATTAAAAGCTAAATAAATCAAGTTGGAATCGTGTTTGGGGGTCACAACTCAAGTCCGGAGAACAAAACAATGAGTCGAGCAGGCATACGACACATTATCTAGTAAAATGGCAATAACTTTTTTCTCAAAACTCCGTTTGGGCTCCATAATATATTGATGGAAAGCTATTTAACAGGGCTATGATTTCATGTTCTGCATTTTACCGAATTCCCATTAGCTCGGGCAGTAGCGCGCCCAGATGTGCGCCCGTGCTAAATGTGCGTGCCCAAGACAGTACGCTGGGCAAACTAGCGCACCCAGATGCGCGGGAGTGCTAGTCCAGCCCGGGAAATCAATTAATTGGGGGTAAAATGGGAAATATGAGAGGATCCACTCAACTTACGTAAAGTAAAGCTCCATTATTGAGAGAGAGGATCAAATTCGAAGGGAGATTTTGAGAGAGAGAGGAGGAGGAGGAGGAGATTCATCTTGAAGAAGAAAATCAAAGAAGAACAACATCTTGGAGCAAAGATTCAAAGAGTTCTTATAAACTTTCTTCTAGTATTTACTTATATTATGTTTAAGACTTTTATTGTTGATTTTTGTATGAATATTAGTAGCTAAAAAATCCAAGTATTCTAGGGTCATGGATGTTAGATGATTATGTTGTTTGAAGCTTAGATTGAAGATCTTGAATTTATTGATATGGGTTATTTATTTGATTCTGCTTTTAATTATTTTACCGCGTAGCTAACAGTGAAATATTATTTACGAATCTTGAGTTAAACTTGACAAAGGAAATTCTTGGTTGCATATAGAATCAAATAAAACAAGATCCGAATCCTGGGCATCGTTTGAAAGATTTGCAATTAAGATAGACATATACTTAATTGCTTTGTTTGGTTGAAAAATAGGAGTTGTAAATGCATTCTTGTTAATATTAATACCATAGACATATAGGTATTAATTTAACTTGAATAGGTGTATAAGAACTCGACAGATTCTTATGATTATTATTAACCCTATAATCAATAACCCGAATAATTCAATAAATCAATCTTAAGCTAAGAAAGTAGCATGATCTCTAGCAAGTCCATGACCGTGGAATATCTTTATAAAAATTGTTATCAAAATATTGTGTAATTGTTGTAGTAATTTTGTGTTGAATTATTGTTTAATTATTAAGTAATTTATAAATTGGTTCTATATATATTTTGTGACTATTTAGCTTGAATTGATAATTGTTTGAGTCTACATCAGTCGAGAAGTTGATCACAATTCCTCATGGGAACGATACTTTACTTACTACTATATTTCTTGTCGATCGCGTACACTTGCTGAATGTTTTGGTCGCAACATATAGAAATCATCAAAGAAGCATGGAAGAATCACAAGAATTCTGGGTAAATCACAATATAAGGACACACAGTCATGCTTGACACCAGTGTATAGATACTTGTCACCATTCCTATACACGGTACACGACAAATAACAATTATCAAATAAGACTCTACTCTTATTCCCTCAAACCAAAGTTAGACCAAACACTTACCTCAACTTTCACAGCTAAATCAATCCATAACGATCGCCTTCCCTCTCGAATTAGGCTCCAACTCAATCAAATCTATAAAATAACGACTTTACAACATTAATGTAAGCTAAACAAATCAAACCCAATGCCTGAATATACTTTTCTAAGCTTTCTCCCCGAAATTTCAATAATCGACCCCGGACCCGCTTGGTCAAAATATGAGGTTCGAACCAATTTCATATCACCCATTCACCCACGACCCCAAATATATAATTTGTTTTCAAATTTGACCCGAAAACGAGGTCTAAATCAAAGAAAATTGAAAAGCCCTAATTCTACCCATTCCCCCCAATTTCCACCCTAATATATGTGATTTAAGCTTAGAAATTCACTAATTAATGAAGGAAAGTGAAGGAAATAAGTGGGGATTTACTAACCCAAGTGGTCTTGAAAAATGGGGGCTTCAATGGATTCCTAGAGCTTGGGGAAGAAGAGTGCTCGTGTGAAATTTGAATAAAAACCCGACACTATTCTGATTTTGAAGACATAAAATGACTGGGCAATTTTGCACTATGCGTTCGCGACATGGGGGTCGCGTTCGCGATGAATAGGGGCAGAAGGCATCGCGTTTGCGAGGGATGGCTGCGAACGCGAAAGGTCAAAATACCGGGGGTTCAAGGTTGTCCTACGCGAACGGGTAAAAGGAGACGTGAACGCGATGGAGGAAGCAGCAATGCTTCACGATCGCGATGGCCAGAACGCAAATGCGAAGAAGGAAGAGCTCAAAGCTACGCGAACGCGAGAGGGCTAGTGCGAACTCGATAAAGGGAATTACTGTGCACCAAAATCAGATTTTTCTGCAATTTTCCTAACTCCACAACCACCCCAAACACCTCCGAAAACACTCACGAGCCCTCGAAGCTCCTAACCAATCACACATACTAACTCAACCACATCCTACGAACTTATCCGTGTGATCAAATCTCCAAAATAACATCAAAACAATGAATTAAGCCTTAAAATCCATGTTTTCTTCCAAGTTTCATAAACTTTAAACTTTAGAACTTTGAGTCCGAAACACGTCAAATGCCGTCCGATTTCAACCAAATTTCACATTAAACTCTTAAACCACATATGATACATGTACCAGGCACTGGAACCAAAATACGGGCCCGATACCAACACTTTCTAATCCATTTTCATTTCAAATTTCCATATTAATTTCAGAAAAACAATTTCTTTTCTAAATTCATTTCTCGGGCTGGGGATCTCGATTTTCGATTCCGGATATATGCACGAGTCCCATATTTTTCTATAGACCCTTCGGGACCGTCAAATCACGGGTCTGGGTCCGTTTACCCAAAATGTTGACCAAAGTCAACTTTACTCATTTTAAAACTAAATTTTAGCATTTTTCACAAAATTTCACATATAAGCTTTCCGGTTACGTGTCTGGACTGCGCACGCAAATCGAGGCAAGTACAAATGAGGTTTTTAATGCCTCAGAAGCACGAAAAAAGGGAGAAAACAGGTGATGACCCTATGGGTCGTCACATTCTCCACCTCTAAAACAACTGTTCGTCCTCGAACGGACAAAAGAAAGAAGTACCTGAGTTGGGAAATATATGAGGATAACGGGTCCGCATATCAGACTCGGACTCCCAGGTCGATGTCTCAGGGGGCTCACATCTCCACTGAACACGCACTGAAGGAAAACTCTTCGACCTCAACCGTCGAACCTATCGGTCTAGAATAGCCACTGTCTCCTCCTCGTAAGAGAGATCCTTGTCCAACTGGAAAGTGCTGAAATCTAACACATGGGATGGATCGCTGTGATACCTCCGAAGCATGGACACATGAAAAACTGGATGCACGGCTGACAGGCTAGGAAAGTCTATAAGCTACCTCTCTCATACGATCGAGAATCTCAAATGGACCAATGAACCTAGAGCTAAGCTTGCCCTTCTTCCAAAATCTCATCACGCCCTTCTTAGGCGACACTTAGAGCAATACTCGCTCACCAACCATGAAAGTCATATCTCGAACCTTGCGATCTGCATAACTCTTCTTCCTGGACTGAGCTATCCGAAGCCTATCCTGAATGATCTTGACCTTATCCATGGCCTCATGAACTAAATCTGTACCCAATAACCGAGCCTCTCCCGACTCAAACCATCCAACTGGAGACCGACATCGCCTACCACACAATGCCTCATATGGAGCCATCTGAATGCTGGACTAGTAGCTGTTGTTGTAGTCAAACTCCGCTAAAGGAAAAAACTGATCCCACGAGCCTCCAAAATCAATGACACAGGCTCGGTGCATATCCTCCAATATCTGAATAGTTCACTCGGACTGTCTGTCCGTCTGAGGGTAAAATGTTGTGCTCAACTCAACATGGGTGCCCAACTCTCGCTGAATTGCTCTCCAGAAGCGCGAGGTAAACTGCGTACCCCGGTCCGAAATGATAGATACCGGCACCCCATGAAGGCGAACAATCTCTCTAATGTAGATCTCAGCTAACCTCTCGGAGGAATAAGTAGCTGCAATAGGAACAAAATGCGCTAACTTGGTCAGCCTATCAATAATGACCCAAATCGCATCAAACTTCTTTCGGGTCATCGGGAGTCCAGTAACAAAATCTATAGTAATACTCTCCCACTTCCATTCGAGAAGCTCAATCCTCTGAAACAGTCCACCAGGCCTCTAATGCTCATACTAAACCTACTGACAATTCAAACATCGAGCCACATATGCAATAATATCTTTCTTCATTCTGTGCCACCAATAGTGCTGCCTCAGGTCCTGATACATCTTCGTGGTGCGCGGTGAATAGAATACCGGGAACTATGGGCCTCCTCTAAGATCAACTCTCATATCCCATCAACATTGGGCACATAAAGCCGCCCCTGCAATCTCAAAGTGCCATCATTATCTAAGGCCACTTTCTTGGCACCTCCATACTGCATCGTGTCTCTCAGGACGCACAAATGGGGATCATCAAACTGCCGATCACGGATACGCTCCAATAAAGAAGAACGAGCGACCGTGCAAGCTAACACCCTGCTTGGCTCAGAAATATCCAACATAAAGAATAGATTGGCCAAGGCCTGAATATCCAAAGCAAGTGGTCTCTGGCTGATCGGAATATAAGCAAGACTACCCATGCTGGCGGACTTCCTACTCAATGCGTCGCCCTCCACATTGGCCTTCCCCGGGTGGTACAAGATATTAACATCATAATATTTCAACAACTCCAACCACCTTCTCTGCCTCAAATTCAACTCCTTCTGCTTGAACATGTACTAAAGACTCTTGTGATCCTTGTACACCTCACACGTCACACCCTATAGATAATGCCTCCAAATCTTCAATGCATGAACGATGGCTTCCAACTCTAGACCATGTACCGGAAAATTCTTCTCTTGGATCTTTAACAGTCTCGAAGCATAATAAATAACTCTGCCATCCTGCATCAATACTTCACCAAGCTTAATACGGGAAGCATCACAATAGACTGTATAAGACCTTGAACCTGTGGGCAAAACCAATACCGGCGCCATAGTCAGAGCTGTCTTGAGCTTCTGAAAGCTCGCTTCACACTCATCCAACCATCTTAACTAGGTACCCTTCTAGGACAATCTGGTCATCGGGGCTGCAATAGATGAAAACCCCTCCACGAACCGACGATAGTAGCCTGCCAACCCCAAGAAACTCCGAATATCTGTAGCTGAAGTTGGTCGAGGCCTGTTCTTGACTGCCTCAATCTTCTTCGGGTCCACCTGAATACCCTATAGTGATATGACGTGACCCAGAAATGCAACCGAACTTAACCAGAACTCACACTTTGAGAACTTAGCATATAACTGACTATCATTCAGAGTCTGAAGAACCACTCTGAGGTGCTGCTCGTGCTCCTCTTGACTACGGGAGTATATCAGAATGTCATCAATAAAAACTATCACGAACAAGTCCAAATAAGGCATGAACACTCGGTTCATCAACTCCATAAATGTTGCTGGGGCATTGGTCAACCCAAATGACATGACCAGGAACTCATAATTCCCATACCGAGTGCGAAATGCTGTATTAGGGACATCGGATGCCCTAATCCTCAACTGATGGTAACCAGATCTCAAGTCTATCTTTGAAAGCACCTTTGCACCCTGAAGCTGGTCGAACAAATCGTCAGTCATCGGCAGTGGATACTTGTTCTTTATCGTAACTTTGTTCAATTGTCGGTAATCAATGCACATCCTCATCGACCCATCCTTTTTCTTCACAAATAACACCGGTGAACCACAAGGTGATACACTGGGTCTAATGAAACCCTTCTCAAGAAAATCCTACAACTAATCCTTTAACTCTTTCAACTCTGGCAGGGACATGCGATAAGGCAGAATGGAAATGGGCTGAGTGCCCGGAGCCAGATCAATACAAAAATTAATATCCCTGTAGGGCGGCATACCCGGTAGGTCTAAAGGGAAAACCTCAGGAAACTCCCAAACAATGGGAACAGAACTAATAGAAGGGACCTCTGTGCTGGAATCGCGAACATACGCCAGGTAAGCTAGACACCCCTTCTCGACCATGCGTCGAGCCTTAACATATGAAATAACACTGCGGGTGGTATGACATGGGGTCCCTCTCCACTCCAAATGGGGCAAATCTGGTAAAACCAAGGTCACAATCTTGGAATGGTGATCCAAAATAGCATGATACGGGGACAACCAATCCATCCCTAATATAACGTCGAAATCCACCATATCTAAGAGCAATAAATCAACATGGGTCTCAAAACCCTCAAACACTATTACACAGGAACGATGCACTCGGTCGACCACTATAGAATCACCCACCGGTGTAGATGCATAAACGGGAATAGTCAAAGCATCACTAGGCATGACCAAGTACGGTGCAAAATAGGACGACACATACGAATACATAGACCCAGGGTCAAATAGCATTGAAGCATCCCTATCACAGACCAAAACAGTACCTGTAATAACTACATTTGAAGACTCAGCCTCTGGCCTGGCTGGAAGAGCATAACACTGGGATTGGGCCCCACCCCCCTGTACCATATATCTAGGATGATCGGCTGATGGCTGACCTCTACCTCTAGCTGTCCGAGCTCCACTTTTATGACCTCTACCTCAACCTCTATGACCTCTACCCCCGCCTCTAGCTGGGTGGGCGGCCTGTTTAACCTCTGGTGCCCGATCATAGCTCGAGAACCCTGCTGCTGCGACTATGCACCCCTCAACCTCGGGAAAACCCTCCTAATATTACCATACTTACCACACTCATAGCGCCCGCCTGAATGCCGTAGTTGAGAGGACTGAGACTGACCCTGTCGACCTGAATGACCACCTCGGAAACTCTGAAGCGGTGGTGCACTGATAGGCTGCTGATCAGAATAATGGGGTTAGGAACCACGATCACCCGAAGTACCATGAGAGACCCTAGAGAGTTGACTGAAAGGGCCTCGGAGGATGACCTCTACCATAAGAATCTCTACCTCCAGTCGAGGTACCACTGAACCTACCTGCGTGACAGGGCCTCTTATCTGGCCCATGACCACCTCCCTGTGCAAGAACCATCTCAACTCTACAGTCCGCATTGGCCGCCTCCTGAAAAGAAATCTCACTCCCGGCTCTGATAGCCATCTGGAAACGGATCGGCTGGATCAAACCATCAATAAACCTCCGCACCCTCTCTCTCTCTCTCGGTGGGGAGTATAACAATAGCATGGTGGGCTAGATCAATAAATCGGGTCTCATACTGTGTAATGTCATGGAGCCCTGTTGAAGGCGCTCAAACTGCCTGCGAAAAGCATCTCGCTGAGTAACTCAGAGAAACTTCTCCAAAAACAACTTTGCAAACTGGACCCAAGTCAAGGATGGTGACCCTGCTGGTTTGGCTAAACAATAGTCCCTCCACCAAGTCTTGGCGGATCCTGCTAGATGAAAGGTGGCAAAGTCGACCCACCCCGTTGGTCTCCATAATATCCATAGTCCGAAGAACCTCATGGAAGCTATATAAGAAAACCTGGGGGTCCTTGGAAGAAGCACCGCTGAATGTGGTGGTGAAGAGCTTGGTGAACCTATCCAGCCTCCACAAAGCATCTGCGGACATAGCCGCTCCATCGCCGGTCTGAGTCACAATACCCGGCTGAACTGCCACAGCTGGCTGAACCACTAGAACCTGAGCCTGGGGAGCTACAGGCTCCGGAGTACGTGTAGCAGGAGTCTGAACCCCTTCTCCAGCCTGAGAAGTGGCTGGGGCTACTAGAAGCAAACCCGCTCGAGTGACACACTCTATAAGGCCTACCAATCTGACCAAAGCGTCCTGAAGAACTGGGGTGGCTATAAACCCCTCTAGGGCCTGAGCTGGGCCTACCGGAGCTGCTGGGGCTAGAACCTCCTCGTTATAATCAACTTGATGCTCCACCACTGGGGCTGCTGCTCGGGGCTGAGCTCTGCCCTGCCTCGGCCTCTCCCTCTGCCTCTCGTAGGAGCTGCTGATAGGGGCTCGGGCTGCTACACGGTAGAAGAGGAAGCACGTGTTCTCGCCATCTGCGAAAGAACAGAGTAGAAAGACAATCAGTATTTGAGAAACAGAATCGCAAGATAAGAAAAAGCAAAAATGGAGTTTTCCTAACTCTGTAGCCTCTAGGGGATAAATATAGACGTCTCCGTACCGATCCCTCAGACTCTACCAAGTTTGTCCGTGAGTTGTGAGACCTATGTAACCTAGTGCTCTGATACCAACTTGTCACGACCCGGATTTCCCACCCTCGGGAGTCATAATGGCGCCTACTACTAAGATCTAGGCCAGCCAATTACTTGTTACCTCTTTTAGCAAACATTGACATTATTAAAAAAACAAAACATTTAATAGAAAAGTCTTAAATATAAATAAACTGAAAGCAATGCGGTAATCCAATACAACTTTACCCAAGAACTGAAGTCACAAACTGACGAACGTCTAGAGAATGCTAAATACAAAGTCTGAATAAAAGCATAACTCTGTTTGTTCCGGTACAAAGGATAACAAACTAAAGTAAACATAAAAGAGATTCCGGGTCTGTGGACGTTAGTAAGGTTACCTCGATGTCTCTGGACTGAAGTCAGCTCCCAAATCCACTACTGCTGTCCAAAAGCTGCTGCTCTGGCACTGTGATCTGTGAAAAAAAATGCATAGAGTGTAGCATCAGCACAACAAACCCCATGTGCTGGTAAGTGCCTGGCCTAACCCCGGCGAAGCAGTGACGAGACTAGACCAGACTATCAGATAAACCTTTGCAGTTATAAATTATATTGCGGAAAATAAACATGAAATAAGCAACTTATAAAGGGAGGGGGACATGCTGTGGGGAGGCAACTGTTATAAATAAGAAGTAAAATTTTAAAGATAGAATAGCCAACAGAAACTAAATTCCGGAACATACACACTTAATCTATAATTTATTGCGGCGCGCAACCCGATCCAATCACATCTTTTACGGCGTGCAATCCGATCCACATATATATACAGTATTGTTGCGGAGTGCAACCCGATCCACAATTATCATTGTAGCGGCGTGCAACCCGATCCTTATATATATAAGAACACCTCACCCAAATAACATCCACTAATAAGACATAAGGGAGTAACAATTAGTGAAAGAAATCCCGGCAAGGGAATATACAACACAACTAAATCACGGCAAGAGAAAAAAATCAACAAAATTAATAAAACGTCCCGGAAAGGGAATAACCATCAACTCTTCCTCTTACTTACACTTCTCACTTTATAATTCACTTTATCATCGAGCCATCGCTCCAAAGAGCCATTTCATATCATATACCTTCTCAAGACGTAACACAACTCGAGCCAATGCTCCATGAAGTTTAGTAAACATAATCTCTTTCTCGTGCTCTTTATAGTGTATAGAAATCATCAAATAAGCATGGAAGAATCACAACAATTTAGGGTAAATCACAATATAAGGACACACGATCATGCTTGACACCAGTGTATAGATACTCATCACCATGCCTATACACCGTACTCGACAAATAGCAATTAGAAAATAAGACTATACTCCTATTCCCTCAAACCAAAGTTAGACCAAACACTTACCTCAACTTTCGCAGCTAAATCAATCCACAACGACCGCCTTCCCTCCCGAATTCGGCTCCAACTCAATCAAATATATGAAATAACGACTACAACATTAATATAAGCTAAACAAATCAAACCCAATGCCTGAATATAGTTTTCTAAGCTTTGTCCCCGAAATTCCAATAATCGACCCCAGGCCTGCTTGGTCAAAACCCGAGGTTCGAACCAATTTCATATCACCCATTCCCCCATGAGCCCGAATATACAATTTATTTTCAAATTGGATCCGAAAATGAGGTCTAAATCAAATAAAATTGAAAAGCCCTAATTCTACCCATTTTCCCCAATTTCCACCCTTATCTATGTGATTTAAGCTTAGAAATTCACTAATTAATGAAGGAAAGTGAAGGAAATAAGTGGGGATTTACTAACCCAAGTGGTCTTGAAGAATGGAGCTTTCAATGGACTCCTAGAGCTTGGGGAAGAAGAGAGCTCGTGTGAAATTTGAATAAAAACCATCACTGTTCTGATTTTGAAGACGTAAAATGACTGGGCAATTTTGCACTATGCGTTCGCGACATGGGGGTCGCGGTCACGATGAATTGGGGCAGAAGGCATCGCGTTCGCGAGGGATGGCTGCGAACGCGAAGGGTAAAAATACTGGGGGTTCAAGGTTGGCCTACGCGAACGCGTAAAAGGAGACACAAACGCTATGGAGGAAGCAGCAAAGCTTAGCGATCGCGATGGCCAGAACGCGAACGCAAAGGAGGAAGAGCTCAAAGCTACGCGAACGCGAGAGGGCTAGTGCGAACGCGATGAAAGGAATTACTGTGCACCAACAACAAATTTTTTTGCAATTTTCCTAACTCCACAACCACCCCGAACACCTCCGAAAATACTCCCAAGCCCTCAAGACTCCTAACCAATAACACATACTAACTCAACCACTTCCTACGAACTTAATCGTGCGATGAAATCGCCAAAATAACATCAAAACAATGAATTAAGCCTTAAAATCCATGATTTCTTTCAAGTTTCATAAACTTTCAGCTTTAGAACTTTGAGTCCGAAATACGTCAAATGACGTCCGATTTCAACCAAATTTCACAGAAAGCGCTTAAACCACATATAAGACCCGTACTAGGTGCCGGAACTAAAATACGGGCCCGATACCAACACTTTCTAATCCATTTTCATTTCAAATTTTCATATTAATTTCAGAAAAACAATTTCTTTTAAAAATTCATTTCTCGGGCTCGGGACCTCGGATTTCAATTCCGTACATGCGTCCGAGTCCCATATTTTTCTACAGACCTTCCGGGACCGTCAAAACACGGGTCTGGGTCCATTTACCATATAAGCTTTCCGGCTACGTCCGGACTGCGCACGCAAATCAAGGCAAGTACAAATGAGGTTTTCAAGGCCTCGGAAGCACGGAAAAAGGGAGAAAATAGGTGATGACCCTATGGGTCACAATTTATTGTTTGTATAGACCATAAATTTCAAAAATCTTTCTTAACTTGGTGCACAGTCAAACCAACTTGATATAAATTGGGTTCAATTGCAAGATTTTAAAGGTTGAATCCATCAAGTTTAAATTATGAATTCTCCTTTATTCCTAGCATGTCTATTCTGGACTGGTTGAATCTTGATTATTTTTTTGGGCATATGTTATACATATAGTAATCATATGTATATTATATAATTAACTGACTACTTTAAGGTTAAGCAGTTGATTAGATAGCTATTTAGAATAATTCTTCTAATTAGTTAGGAACCTCAATGGGTTGTACATGATTCTATTTTAGCTTTTGAATTAATGTTGTAAAATGGTGGATCACAAAACTTAGTAGATATTGCACTACTTCTCACCACTCAATTGTTGAGATAAAGAAAGCAAAGACTTGGAAAGTCTTTGGACTGATTAGAGGAATAATTTGCCACAAGATTTACGGTAGCAAGACTCGACTAATTTGGTTTTCTCCATTTTTCACATAACCTGGAAAATTTCTCTACAAAGGCGTGTGTAATTTTTTCTTTAAAAATAAAAATTCATAGAAAAATATGCTCTGAAACAAGTAAAATTTAAAAAAAAATCCAATTTAGTTGTACTAATATTGATATGACAGAATGAATGATTTTTTTTGTTGTAAGAACTACAATTAAGTCTTTCTTGATTTGATTCTACTCATGGTAGCACACATATCCTTACTGTACATTTTTGCACGAAACCTACGCACAAGTACATAGTTTTTTTTTTAAATTTTAAATAAATTTACTTTATATATTTTTAATAAATCAAACTTTATGGCAACAATAGCTAGCAAATGACACGCTTCTGTAAAATTATTAAGCAAGAAGAATAAGTATTTTTTTTTTAAACACGAACCTATTTCTTAATGCCCGGGTTGAAGAACTTTGTCATTGCAATAGAGAATTCTCTTTTTTCAAGTTTAATTCATAATTTATACATAGTATTTAATTGGTAACCAAACACTTCTCACTAACACAATAGCTTGTGACACAATGTTTTGCTCGCTCTGACGTTTGCAGGTCAGAACTAATTTTTTTTTTTTTTTTTTTTTTCATAACATAG
>MU683485.1:180393-265028 GCA_026770625.1 Nicotiana glauca
TACATAACATAGAAAGCATTTTCAGTTCAAAATGAAGCTAAAAATATGACTAAACAATGACATTATGCAAATCAAAATCGCAAGTGAAATTATGCAAATTAACAGAAGTTAAAAACATGACTAAACAACGAGAAAGTAGGATAATAAACTAATCAGTAAAATTTCCTGATATATTTATAGCTGTGTGCATAACTTTAGTACATATAGCTCACTGCTTTTCACTACACAGTTTTAGAGAAAATGAAAGCAAGACTTAAGTTGACTTGGGAAGTCTTTGGACAGATTAGAGGAGTAATTTCGCCCCCAAATTTACAGTTGCAAGACTTTGTTGATTTTTGGTTTTCTTCAGTTTGTCATTCCCTGTAGCTAGCCCCTACGAAAATTACCCTGCAATTAATGTTGTGTATTCTTTTGAAAAATAAAAATTCATAAAAACATACTCTGGAACAAGTAAAAATTTCAAAAAAAAAGTAATAAACAATTGTGAAGAGGTCAAACAAATATTTAAAATGTAATTACACAAAATCTTAAGAGAGTCAGACTCCTTTTTTTTAGCTCCAATTTAGTTGTAATAATACTGATATGCCAAATGAATGAAGACGAAAAGTAGTTTTTGCTTTTTCTTAAAAAGAGAGATTAAAATGGAAAAAGAATATCCTAAAAAGACAATTTAAATATCATGTAGACCAAAAAGAAAGATCTCATTGCTATTTAAGTCTCAAACCACAACGTTACTAGTCGTATCATTTCCCACTATTTTATACAATTATGGAGAAAGCATTCACATTTTTTATCTCAGCACTCTTGTTGTTTCACTATGTTACGTCTACTTCAGCCATGACTCATACCAACATTACCACTGATCAGTTAGCTCTTCTTTCTTTGAAATCCCAAATCATTTCAGACCCTTTTCACTTTTTTGACGAAAACTGGTTTCCTGCTACTTCTTTTTGCTATTGGGTAGGAGTCACTTGTGGTTCTCGCCATCAGAGAGTGAGGTCATTGAATCTTTCCCACATGGCTCTTACTGGCAGAATTCCCCCTGATTTTGGAAACCTTACATTTCTTGTTTCACTTGACTTGGGAAGCAACAATTTCTATGGAAAATTGCCTCAAGAAATGGCAAGTTTGCGTCGCCTTAAGTTTCTTGATTTAAGTTTAAACAATTTCGGAGGAGAAACACCTGTCTGGTTTGGGTTTTTACACCAACTTCAATTTCTAAGTCTTTGGAATAATAGTTTTATTGGATCCATCCCCTCTACAGTTCCAATATTTCACAGCTAGAAACTTTGGATTTAACATTCAATTCCTTAGAGGGTCATATCCCCAAAGAGATTGGACATCTTAAAAACATAAGGTTTTTAAGCTTGGGTGGAAACAAGCTCATAGGTTCTATCCCTACGTCTATCTCGAATGCCTCAAGGTTGGAGATTTTAAGTCTCTCTCTCAATTTCCTCCAAGGAAACATCCCAGAGGGGATAGGAAATCTTCACAACCTGAACAGTTTGGACATCGAATATAGTCAGCTTACAGGTTCTATACCTTTCTCAATTTTCAACATTTCCAAACTTGAAGTCATTGGATTTACAAACAATAGCTTATTAGGAAGTCTTCCCAATGGTTTATGCAATGGTCTTCCATTACTCAAAATGCTTGGTTTATCTTTGAACAAGCTTCGTGGTCATTTACCTACAAGCTTGTCAAATTGTTCAGAACTTCAAATATTGTCTTTATCAAATAATGAGTTTGACGGACCAATACATAGTGACATTGGAAGACTAAGAAATTTGAGGAGATTGTATCTCGGAAGTAACCATTTCACAGGTATGTCTTTATTTGCTGAATACTAGTTGTAGTTTATCTAATTACTTTCACAAATACTTATTGAACATGAATTGTAGGGATAATTCCACAGGGAATCGGAAATCTTGTTAATTTGGTGAAATTAGGCATGGAGAAGAACCAGATTATCGGCTCTGTCCCAATATCCATATTCAATATCTCCTCGCTGCAATTTATTGCGCTACGAGAGAACAATCTCATAGGATCCTTACCACGAGAGATTGGAAACTTAACCAAGTTGCAGGTTCTAGATCTTGTAAAAAATATGTTTGCTGGTACGTACTAAAAAACGTAGCAAGTACAACTTAAACTAGATTGAACTAACTAGTTATTCTCTTAGTAATAATCCTTTTTTCTTTATGCGTTTCCAGGTGAAATACCCAAAGAGATAAGCAATCTCGTTGACTTGGAGACATTTGATATTGAGTTTAATAGTTTTAGTGGTTCACTTGCAATGGAGATCTTCAACATATCAGGGCTAAGACTGGTTGGTCTTTCAGGCAACAATCTATCAGGAAGCCTCCCATCAAATATAGGTTCTATCTTACCCAATATGGAAAGACTCTATCTGCTTGACTTGACCAATCTTGTCGGGACTATACCTCATTCAATCTCCAATTGTTCAGAACTTACTTATTTAGAGCTTTCATACAACAAACTCACTGGCTTGATTCCCAACTCTCTTGGATATTTGACTCACTTACAATTACTAGGCTTGCAGCACAATAATTTAATGAGTGACTCATCATTAAGCTTCTTGACTTCCTTAACCAACTGCAAAAATTTGCTATCTCTTGAACTATCTTCTAACCCACTAAACGGTAAACTTCCTCTTTCCATAGGTAATCTTTCCACATCTCTTAAAAATATTGTTGCCACTGATTGTAAAATTAAAGGGAGAATTCCAAATGAAGTTGGGAACTTAAGCAGCTTATTTGAGTTTGAAATTTCTAAAAATGACTTGGTTGGATCAATTCCCACATCAATTGGCAACTTGAGAAAGCTTCAGGGTTTAACCTTAAGTAACAACAAACTTACAGGAGTTATTGGAGATAATCTATGTCAATTGCAGCATTTGGATACTATTTACTTGGATCAAAATCAACTTTCAGGATCACTTCCTAATTGTTTGGGGAATGTAACTTCCCTTAGGAAGATACATTTAGGTTCCAATAAATTGAGTTCCAATATACCAGCAACCTTATGGAACCTTAAAGATCTAATAGTTCTTGACATATCATCAAACAACATGGGTGGTTCTTTACCTCCAGAAATTGGAAATCTAGTGGCTGCTACACAAATGGATTTGTCAATGAATCAATTTACAAATGACATTCCTAGAGAAATTGGAGACTTGCAAAATCTGGTTAACCTTTCTTTGAGGCATAACAGGTTGCAAGGATCTTTACCTGACTCAATGAGTAACATGGTAGGTTTACAATTCCTAGACCTTTCTCATAATAATATATCAGGAACCATTCCCAAGTCTTTTGAGAAACTTCAATACCTGGAGTATTTCAATGTCTCTTATAACAAGTTGTATGGTGAAATTCCCTCTGCGGGTCCTTTCAAGACCCTCTCAAGTCAATTTTTTCTCTTCAATGAAGCATTATGTGGTTCGATAAGATTTAGTGTCCCCTCATGCCCCACTTCTTCAAAGCATAGATCAAATCGGAACAAAATGATAGTTCTATTTCTTCTACTGGGAATTGCACTAGCGTTTGTTACTATCACATTTGTGCTTGTATGGATATGGTATAGAAAAGGTAAAAGAGCTCCTCAACAAGTTGATTCATTGTCTGTTACAACAAGAGAAAGAATTTCATATTATGAACTTCTCCAAGCAACTGATGCGCTTAGCGAGAGCAATTTGATTGGTTCTGGGAGTTTTGGCTCTGTCTACAAAGGCATACTCAGAAGTGGGACTCCTATTGCAGTTAAGGTATTCAATCTTCAATTAGAAGCGGCATTCAAGAGTTTTGATATAGAATGTGAAGTTTTGCGCAACCTCCGCCATAGGAATCTCACAAAAGTCATCACTAGTTGTTCCAACCTTGATTTTAAGGCTTTAGTACTTGAGTACATGCCCAATGGAAGCCTCGATAAGTGGTTGTATTCCCACAACTACTTCTTAGACATCATGCAGAGACTGAACATAATGATAGACGTGGCATGTGCATTGGAATATCTCCACCATGAGTGCTTATCGCCTGTGATTCATTGTGATATGAAGCCTAGTAAAGTCTTGCTAGATGAGAATATGGTAGCCCACCTAAGCGACTTTGGTATTTCAAAACTGCTTGGTGAAGATGAGAGTGATTTATACACTAAAACCTTAGCAACATTGGGTTATATTGCACCAGGTATGTCTTTTTTTTATGCTTTGACCGTTGGATTTCCTTTCCTTTTTTCCACCAATATAAATGTTAACATTTTAAACCTTTTTGAGTGTAGAGTACGGACGAGATGGATTGGTATCAACAAAATGTGATGTCTATAGTTACGGAATCATGTTGATGGAAATATTTACGAGGAGAAAGCCTAACGATAAAATGTTTGATGGGGGTCTTAGCTTGAAGAAATGGGTAAGGTATTCACTCCCAGAGGCAATAATGGATGTTGTAGATGCCAATTTAGTAACACAACGGGATAATCACTTACGCAAGAAGCTAGATTTAGTGGCATCGATCATGAAAATGGCACTAGATTGCTGTGTTGATTCTCCTGCAAGAAGGCTCGACATGAAAGGTGTTGTAGGGATACTACAAAATATCAAGATTCAACTTCTTGCATGTTGAGCATATTCTTGGAATCTCTTGATCCAAATCTCTTGTTTGTTGCATTTGTTTTAGTACTTGAGTTGTGCAAGATTCAGTTTTTAGCTTTGGAAATGCTAGTTGAGTGTAATAAATCTTACTATTTCCTCTTATTACTAATGTTGTGAAATGGTGGAACACAATCCTCAGAGGAAAATGATTATATAATAAGATCAATCTAAACCAAATAATTAAAAACTGACGAGGTTAGTGATGTAAACAAGTATGAAACAAATAAACCATTTGAATATTACTATGATTACCGTTAAATACAAGAATAAATAATTCAGATATAGAAAGATATATTTGATCAACTTAGTGGCCATAATATGTACTTGTCTAATCAAATCAATACTCTACTGAAGCAGAAAACCAGCCTCCAAACTTCAACCAATTGCTGGTGCATATTAATATTGCAACGAGGAAATAAAATTCTAAAAGAATAGAAAAATATTAGCTCCCTCAGAAGTTCCAAAAGAACACAGAAGAAGATTTATATAAGGAAAAAACAACTGCAACAAAGAAATAAAATTCAGCATCAATTTCATTCTCAAGAGATACTTAATTTACCCCCAAAAAATATTCATTTTTATTTTCTTTACCTCTAAGATTTAATTTATTGATTTTCCACTTGCTCTGCTCACTACCTTGCTATGTCCAAACTATATCTCTTAAAGAAAGCTTTAAGCCTTGATCACAAAATTTCCTATATTCTATAGTGTCTCTTGATTTTTTTGTCACTTCTACAACATGGAAAGTTGGTTTAATCTCAAATATCTCTTCATAAATAACTAGTTACCCTTTTCTTCCTTATGTGCTTCCTTGTATTTTTACTATCCTTGTAATGACCCAAAAGGTCACCACTTACTTTTAAATTGAATTTTATGTTCCTAGTCCTTAAAAAACCTTATTTAGCATCACCGTGTGCAGTCTGGGCGCGTAGTCAGAAATCCTATATGTGAAAATCTGTGAAAACAATGAATGATAAATTTTGACTATAAAATGAGTTAATCTAACTTCGGCCAACATTTTGGGTAAACGTGATTTGACGGTCCCAGAGGATCCATAGGAAAACATGGGACTTGGGTGTCTGCCCAGAATCGAATTCTGAAGTCCCAAGCTCGAGAAATAAATTTTTAAAGAAAATTATTTTCTGAAATTGTTTAAAGGAATTTGAAATGAAATTTGAATAGAACATGTTGGTATCGGGCCTGTATTTTAGTTCCTGCATCTGGTATAGGTCTTATATGTAATTTAACACAACTTTGTGAAGTTTGGTAAGAAACGGAATCCGTTTGACGTGATTCAGACCGTAAATATAAAGTTTGATTCTTTAAGAAGTTTTGAAATATTTCATTGATTTTGAGGTTTAATTCGATGTTATTGAGGCTATTTTGGTGATTTGATCATACAGATAGGTTCGTATGATGTTATTGAGTTAGTACATATGTTTGGTTCTGAGCCCCGAGGGCTCGGGTGTGTTTCTGATATATTTCAGAAAGTTTCTGGAACTCAAAAAGTTGCAGGTTTTTGCTGTTCAGTGCCCAGGGATTTTACTCTTCGCGTTCGCGTGGTCCCTCTCGCGAACACATAAGGCAAATCTCCTAGGTGCTAGATGTTTTCTTCACGAATGCGAAGCTTGAGATGCGAACGCAAGGCTGGGGGGAATACCCTTTGCGAACCCATCCATGCACTCGCGAACGCGTAAGGTTAAACGCCTGGGAGGGTCACCATTTTGTGCATCGTGGACTTGGCCACTAGCCCGCGAACGTGTAGGCATGAGGAGCAAAAGCTCTGCGAACTCGAGCCTTCTTCCGCAAATATGAAGGTCTGTCAGACCTAATTCATCGCAAATGCGATTGGCTTATCGCGAACGCGATGACCAATTTCGCCCAATTATTTTAAATGTCCAGAAACAATAGCCATTACAGGATTTCTTCCAAAACTCATAACTTCTTCATCTAAACTTCAAATTGGGCTATTTCTGAAAGGGGATTCCACTATCAATTCATAGGTATGTAATCTTAGACTCATTTTCTTCAATTTCCATTAACACATATTAGATTTTTAGGCTTAAATCATGTTCTTAAGGGTAGAAAATTAGGAATTTGGGTAGAATTAGGGCTTTTTGATTATTTTTGATTTGGACCTCATTTTGGAGCCAAATATTGGAATAATTATATATTCGGGCTCATGGATGAATGGGTGATCCGGTTTTAGTTTGAACCTCATATTTTGACCAAGCAAGTACGGGGTCAATTTTTGGCTTTTTTGGAATAATGATTTGAAAGCTATAATTAAGCATTGGAATTGGATTGTTTAGCTTTTATTGATGTTGTTAAGTCAAATATATCTAGATACAATTTATTTGGAGTTGAATGGGAAAGGAAAAGCGTTGTTTGAGGCTTGAGTTTGCCGTGGAAGTTCGAGGTAAGTATTTGGTCTAACATGAGCTTGAGGGATTAGAAGTTGTGTCTATTTGCTATGTTTTAATTGTGGAGTACAACATATAGGTATGGTGATGAGTATCTATACGTCGGTGTCAAGCATGCCCGTGGGTCATGTATTATAAATTGTTATGACTCCGTTGTGGTTTATTGTGCCTCACATGTTATTATCATCATTGTTTCCTTGTCGCGATATTGTTGAGATATTATTGTTCCCTTGCAGGGATATCATTGAGATATTATTGTTCCCTTCCAGGGATAGTGTTGAGATATCATAGTTTTGTTGCTGGGATGTTTGTTTGATATTATTGTTCCTTTACGGGGATTCCTTGTGATTATTGTTAGCTTGTAAATGGGAGCAGGTGGTACACCTACCACAAGATATAATGAAATGGGAGCGGGTGGTACGCCTACCATAAGATATAATGAAATAAGAGCGAGTGGTATGCCTACCATAAGATATAATGAAATGGGAGTGGGTGGTACGCCTACCACAAGATACATGAAATGAGAGCGGGTGGCACGCCTGCCACAAGATATAGGAAATGGGATCTGGTTGCATGCCTGAAACAAGATGTGAAAATAAAGTGAAATCTGCCTTTGCATCCCTTATTCTTGTTAGTGGTTGGATTTTGATTCCTTTATAATCCTCTTGATATTATATTTTACCTGCTATTCCCCAATGCATGTTTCCTCCTTACATATTCACTTGTTTATTTATGTATTTTCTTTTTTGCTATATATATTTGAACTGCAAAAGGCTTATCTGGAGTCTGGTCCTAGCCTCGTCACTACCTCACCGGGGTTAGGCGAGGCACTTACCGCTACATGGGGTCGGTTGTGTTGATGCTACACTCTGCACTCTATGTAGATACTGGAGCAGCATTGGGACAGTAGCACTTGGGGAGCTAGCCTTCAGTCCATCCAGAGATCCCGGGTAGTCCTGCAGGCGTTCGCGGGCCCGGCGTTCTCTTATATCCATTTATATGTTCTGTTTTCACTTGTTTCCGAGACAAAATGTATTTGTTTTTCAGATATTTGTATGTAGTACTCATAGGCAATCCATGCATATTATGAGATTAGATTCCGGGTAGATGAGTATATTTCCATTGTAGTAGTGATTTTGATCATTCGTAGCTATTTAAGTCTTCTGCTTATTCTGTTATCGGTAATCTTTAAATTGTTGATTACTAGTTAATTCAAGTTGTTAAAAGGATTAAAATGAAAGAATTAGAATTTTTATATTCCATGGCTTGCCTAACTTCTATGAGTAGTCTCCATCATGACCCCCGAGGGTGGAAAATGGGTCGTGACAAGTTGGTATCAAAGTTCTAGGGTACATAGGTCTCACAATTCATAGACAAGCTTAGCAGAGTCTAAGGTATGGGTACAGAGACGTCTGTATTTATCCCTTAGAGGATACAAAGCTAGGAAAGACTTCACATTTCTTCTTTCCTGTCGTGCGGTTTTGTTTCTTAATACTAATTGAATTTCTACTTTGTTCTTTCGCATATGGCGAGAACACGCGCTTCCTCATCCACTGATCAGCAGCCCAAGCCCCCAGCTGTGGCTCCCGCGATGGGCAAAGGGCGAGGCCGAGGTAGGGGCAGAGCTCAGCCCTGAGCAGCAGCACCCGTTGCAGAGCCTCAGGTTGACTTTGATGATGAGGTTCCGACCCCAGCACTTTCGATAGGCCTAGCTCAGGTCCTAGAGAGGTTTATTGTCGCCCCAGTTCTTCAGGATGCTATGGTCCATCTAGTGGGCCTTATGGAGAGTGTCACTCGGGCAGGCTTGCTTTCTATAGCACCAGACGTCTCTCAGGCTGGAGGAGGAGCCCAAACTCCTGCTACTCGCACTCCGGAGCAGGTAGTATCCCAGATTAAGACTCCAAAAGTTCAACCCATTAGAGCAATTCATCCGAGTGTGGTACCTCAGACCAGTGATGGAGCAGTTATGTGTGCTGATACTTTGTGGAGGGTGGATAGATTCATCAAGCTCTTCACTACCACTTTCAGCGGTGCATCTACTGAGGATCCCCGAGATTATCTAGATAGTTGTTATGAGGTTCTCAGGAACATGGGATAGGTGAGACCAATGGGGTCAATTTTTCTACTTTTTGCTTGTCTGGATCCGCCAAAACTTGGTCGAGCGATTTCTGTTTTGCTAGACCAACCAGATCGCCAGCTTTGACTTGGGGGATTTTCACAGCTATTTTTGGAGAAGTTTCTCCCCATCACTCAGAGAGAGGCCTATCGTAGGCAATTTGAGCGTCTCCAATAGGGTTCTATGAATGTTACCCAGTGTGAAACCAGATTCATCGATCTAGCTCGACATGCTATTGTCATACTTCCCACCGAGAGAGAGAGGGTGAGGAGGTTTATTGATGGTCTTATTCACCTGATTCATCTCCAGAGTTCTAGGGAGACTAGGAATGAGATATATTTATAGGAGGCGACCAATGTGGCCTGGAGAGTGGAGAGTGGAGATGGTTCTGACATAAGGAGGTGGTCACGGGTCGGACAAAAAGCCCTGTCATTCAGGTAGATTCAATGGTACCTCATCTAGAGGTATGGATTCATATGGTAAAGGTTATCCTCCTAGGCCTTTTCAGTCAGCACTTCAGGTTTCTCACAGTTCTTCACGTTGCCGTGGTCCTTCGATGCAATATTCTAAACAGCAGTCCTATAGTGCACCTCCAGCTCCTATCAGTCCTCCACCGCTTCTAAGTTTCCAAGGTTGTCAACCCCATCAACCGAGGGCTTATTTTACTTATGGAGACACGAGACACATTTTTAGGTATTGCCGTCGAGATTTGAGCAGTACTCTGCATCAAGGTTACCGCGCTATGGTTCAGGCACCAGGTGTTCCACAAGCCACCCAGCCAGCTAGAGGGGGTAGAGGTGCTAGAGGTAGAGGTAAAGGTGCTAGCGATGGAGATCAGACTGCTAGAGGTGGAGGCTAGCCAGCAGCAAGCCGTCCCAGAGATGTAGTTCAGGGTGGTAGAGTTCAGCCCCTATGTTATGCTCTCCCAGCCAGGCCCGAGGCCAAGGCTTCAGATGTAGTTATTACAGGTACGATTCTTGTTTGTGAAAGAGATGCTTCAGTGTTATTTGATCATAGGTCTACGTACTTGTATGTGTCATCCCATTTTGCACCGTATTTGGTTATGCGTAGTGATTCCTTGAGTGATCCTATTTATATGTCTACACTGGTGGGTGATTCTATTATGGTAGATCGAGTCCATCATTCATGTATAGCTGTGATTGGGGGTCTTGAGACTCGTGTAGATTTGTTTCTTCTAGACATGGTTGATTTAGATGTTATATTGGGGATGGACTGGTTATCACCTTACCACACTATCTTGGACTGTCATGCTAAGATTGTGACCTTAGCTTTACTAGGTTTACCTCGTTTTGAGTAGATAAGGACTCCTTTTCATTCTACCCACAGTGTTTTCTTGTATGTGAAGGATCATCGTATGGTCGAGAACGGGTGTTTGGCCTATTTGCCATATGTTCGTGATTCTAGTGCTGAGGTTTCTATTGATTATTTGCCCGTAGTTTGTGAGTTTTCTGAGGAATATTGACTTTTACATTGATCTGGCTCCGGGCACTCAACCCATTTCTATCCCGTCGTATCGTATGGCCCCGCCTGAGTGGAAAGAGTTGAAGCAGCAGTTGCAAGACTTGCTTGAGAAGGGTTTCATTAGGCCGAGTGTTTTGCCTTGGGGTGCACCACTTTTGTTTTCTAAGAAGAAGGACAAATCGATGAGAATGTGTATTGATTACCGGTAGCTGAACAAGGTTACAATCAAGAATAAGTATCCATTACTGATGATTAATGATTTGTTTGATCAGCTTCAGGGTGTCGGGGTATTTCGAAGATTGACTTGAGATTTGGCTACCATCAGTTGATGATTAGGGCATCCAAAGACCCAAAGACACCATTCCACACTCGGTATGGGCATTATGAGTTCTTGGAGATGTCATTTGTGTTGAAAAATGCCCCAACAACTTTTATGGATTTGATGAACCAAGTGTTCAGTCCTTATTTCGATTCATTCGTGACAGTCCTCATCGATTATATTCTTATATATTCTCGCAGCTGGGAGGAGCACGAGCATCACCTCAGAGGGGTTCTTCAGACTCTAAGGGATAGATAGTTATATGCAAAGTTCTCGAAGTGTGAGTTTTGGTTCAGTTCAGTTATATTTCTGGGTCATGATGTATCAGCAGAGGGTATTTAGGTTTATTCGAAGAAGATTGAGGCAGTCAAGAATTGGCCTAGACTAGCATCAGCTATAGAGATTCGGAGTTTCATTGGATTGGCAAGCTACTATCGCCGGTTCGTAGAGGGGTTCTCATCTATCGCAGCCCCGATGACCAGGTTGACCTAGAACGGTTGCTAGTTCAGATGGTCGGATGAGTGTGAGGTAAGCTTTCAGAAGCTCAAGATAGGTCTAACTACGACGCCGATGTTGGTTTTGCCCACAGGTTCAGGGCCTTATACAGTTTATTGTGATGCATCTCGTATTGGACTTGGTTAAGTGTTGATGCCGGATGTCAAGGAATGGCCTATACTTCGTGGTAATTGAAGATTCACGAGAAGAACTATAGGATTCATGATTTGGAGTTGGAAGTCGTTGTTCATGCATTGATGATTTTGAGGAATTTTCTGTATGGCGTGGCATGTGAGGTGTTCACGGACCACAAGAGTCTTCAGTATCTATTCAAGCAAAATTAGTTGAATTTGAGGCAGATGAGGTGGTTGGAGTTGTTGAAAGATTATGATATCACTATTTTATATCATCCGGGAAAGGCCAATGTGGTGGCCGATGCTTTGAGTAGGAAGTCAGCCAGTATGGGCAGTCTTGCTTATATTCTGGTCGGTGAGAGATCGCTTGCTTTGGATGTTCAGGCTTTGGCCAATCAGTTTGTGAGGTTGGATGTTTCTGAGCCCAATCATATGTTAGCTTGCACATTCGCTCGTTCTTCATTTTTGGAGCGTATTCGAGATCGGCAGTATGATGATCCCCGTTTGTGTGTCCTTATAAACATGGTGCAGCACAGAGGTGCCAAGAAGGTTACCTTAGATGATGATGGAGTTTTGATATTGCGGGGTCGAGTTTTTGTGCCGAAGGTGGATGGGCTCCGAGAGTTGATTTTAGAGGAGACACATAGCTCCTGGTACTCTATTCATCCGGGCACCGCGAAGATGTATCAGGATTTGCGGTAGCATTTTTGGTGGCGGAGAATGAAGAAGGATATCGTTGCACATGGGGCTCGATGTTTGAATTGTTAGTAGGTTAAGTATGAGCATCAGAGGCCCGATGGTTTGTTTCAGAGTATTGAGCTTCCCCAGTGGAAGTAGGAGCGGGTCACTATGGATTTCATTATTGGACTTCCACTGACTCGGAGGAAGTTCGATGCAGTGTGGGTTATTGTTGATAGGCTGACCAAGTTAGCATATTTCATTCCTGTGGAAGTCTCCTATTCTTCTGAGAGGTTAGCTGAGATCTATATCCCAGAGATTATTCTCCTTTATGGTGTGCCTGTGTCTACTATTTTGGATTGAGGTACACAGTTTACCTTACACTTCTGGAGGGCGGTTCAATGAGAGTTGGACACACGGGTTGAGTTGAGCACAACGTTTCATCCTCATACGGATGGGCAGTCCGAACAGACCATTCAAATTTTAGAGGATATGCTCCGAGCTTATGTCATTGGCTTTGGAGGCTCGTGGGATTAGTTTTATCCTTTAGCATAGTTTGCCTACAACAACAGCTACCAGTCGAGTATTCAGATGGCTCCTTATGAGGATTTATATGATAGGCGGTGTCGGTCTCCGGTTGGATGGTTTGAGCCGGGAGAGGCTCTGTTGTTGGGTATGGATATGGTTTAGGAGGCCTTAGACAAGGTCAAGATCATTCAGGATAGGCTTCGTAGAGCTCAGTCCAGGAAAAAGAGTTACGCCAGCCGCAAAGGTGATTTGGAATTCATGGTCGGTGAGCGGGTATTGCTTTGAGTGTAGCCTATGAAGGGCGTGATGAGGCTTGGGAAGAAGGGCAAGCTTAGTCCTAGGCTCATTTGGCCGTTTGAGATTCTTGATCGAGTGGGAGAGGTCACTTATAGACTTGCGTTGCCACCAAGCTTATTAGTTGTGCATCCAGTGTTTCATCTGTCCATGCTTTGAAAATACCACAGCGATCCATCCCGCGTATTAGATTTCAGCACTGTCCAGTTGGACAAGAACTTGTCTTATGAGGAGGAGCCGGTAGCTATTCTAGAATGGCTGGTTCGTAAGTTGAGATCGAACAGTTTTCCTCTGTTCATGTTCAGTGGAGAGGTCAGCCTCATGAGGCAACGACCTAGGAGTCCAAGTCCAATATGCGGAGCCGTTATCCCCATCTTTTAACCGACTCGGGTACTTCATTCTTCTGTCTGTTTGAGGACGAACAATTGTTTTAGAGGTGGAGAATGTGATGACCTAAAATGTCATCGCTTGCTTTTAAATTGAATTTTGTGTTCCGAGGCCTTAAATAAAACCTCACTTAGCATCACCTCGATTTGTATGTGCAGTCCAGGGGCGTAGCCGAAAAGCCTATATGTGAAAATCTGTGAAGAAAATGAATGATAAATTTTGACTATAAAATGAGTTAATATGACATTGGTCAACATTTTGGGTAAACGGAGCCGGACCTGTGATTTGATGGCCTTTGAGGGTCCGTAAGAAAATATGGGACTTGGGCGTATGCCTGGAATAGAATTTCGAGGACCCAAGCCCGAGAAATGAATTTTTAAAGAAATTTTTTTTTGTAATAGTTTAAAAGATCTTGAAATGAATTTTGAATAGAACATGTTGGTATTAGGTCCGTATTTTAGTTTCGGCGCCCTTACAGGTCTTATATTTGATTTAAGATAACTCTGTGAAGTTTGGTAAGAAACGGAATCCGTTTGATGTGATTCAGACCGTAAATGCCAAGTTTGATGCTCTAAGAAGTTTAGAAATATTTAAATGATTTTCAGGTTTAATTCGTTGTTATTGAGGTTATTTTGGCAATTTGATCGCACAGATAAGTTCGTATAATGTTATTGAGTTGTTGTAGGTTTTTGCTAATCAGTGCCAAGGGATTTTACTCTTCGCGTTCGCGTGGTCCCTCTCGCGAATTCGTAAGGCAAATCTCCCAGGTGCCAGATTACTTCTTCGCGAACGCGAAGCTTGAGACGTGAACGCTTCGCGAGTGCGTCCATGAACTCGCGAACGCGTAAGGTTAAAGGCCTGGGGAGGGGTCACCAGTTTGTACATCATGAACGAGGTCACTGGCCCGCGAACGCATAGTCTTGAGGAGCCAAAGCTCAGCAAATGTTATCCATCTTCCGCGAATGCAAAGGTCTATCGGACCTAACTCATCGCGAACGTGATGGGCTTATCGCGAACGTAATGACCAATTTTTCCCAGTTATTTAAAAAGTCCAGAAATAGTGGCCATTACGTGATTTCTTCCAAAACTCATAACTTCTTCATCTAAACTCCAAATTAGGCAATTTTTGAAAGGGGATTCCACCACCAATTCATAGGTATGTAATCTTAGACTCGTTTCCTTCAATTTCCATTAATAACCATTATATTTCCAAGCTTAAATAATGTTCATAAGGGTAGAAAATTAGGGATTTGGGTAGAGTTAGGGCTTTTTGATTATTTGTGATTTGGACCTTATTTTGAGGTCAAATTTTGGAACTAATTAGATATTCGGGCTCGTAGGTGAATGGGTGATCGGGTTTTGGTTAGAACCTTGTGTTTTGACCAAGTGGGCCCGGGTCAACATTTGGCTTTTTAGGAAGAATAATTAGAATGCTATAATTAAGCATTGGAATTGGATTGTTTAGCATTTATTGACGTTATTAAGTCGAATATGTCTAGATATAATTGACTTGGTGCCGAATTCGATAGGAAAAGCGGTGATTGAGGCTTGAGTTACCTGTGGAAGTTTGATGTAAGTGTTTGGTCTAACGTTAGCTTGAGGGATTTGGAGTTGTGTCTATTTGCTACGTGTTAATTGTGGAGTATGACATATAGACATGGTGACGAGAATCTATACGTCGGTGTCAAGAATTCCTGTGGATCTTGTATTATAAATTGTTATGACTCTGTTGTGGTTTATTGTGCCTCACATGTTATTATCATCATTATTCCTTGCCGGGATGTTTGTCTAATATTATTATTCCCTTGTTGGGATGTTGTTGAGATATTATTGTTCCCTTGCTGGGATGTTGTTGAGATATTATTGATCCCTTGACGGGATAGTGTTGAGATATCATTGTTCCCTTGCCGGGATGTTTGTTTGATATTATTGTTTCGTTGCCGGGATTCCTTGTGATTATTGATGGCTTGTAAATGGGAGAGGGTGGTACGCCTACTACAAGATATAATGAAATAGGAGCGGGTGGTATGCCTAACACAAGATATAATAAAATAGGAGCGGGTGGTACGCCTACCACAAGATATAATTAAATGGGAGCGGGTGGTACGCCTACCACAAGATATAATGAAATGGGAGCGGGTGGTACGCCTACCACAAGATATAATGAAATTGGAGCGGGTGGTACGCCTACCACAATATATAATGAAATGGGAGCGGGTGGTACGCCTACCACAATATATAATGAAATGGAAGCGGGTGGTACGCCTACCCAAGATACATGAAATGGGAGCGGGTGGCACGCCTGCCACGAGATACAAGAAATGGGATCTTGTTCACGCCTGCAACAAGATGTGAAATAAAGTGAAATCTGCCTTTGCATTCCTTATTCTTGTTAGTGGTTGGATTTTGATTCCTTTATAATCCTCTTGATATTCTATTTAACCTTCTATTCCCCAACGCATGTTTACCCATCCCATCTTTGCTTGTTTATTTCTGTATTTTCTTTCCTGCTATATATATTTGAACTGCACATGTTTATCTGGAGTCTGGTCCTAGCCTCGTCACTACCTCGCCGGGGTTAGACCAGGCACTTACCACCACATGGGGTCGGTTGTGCTGAAGCTACACACTGCACTCTATGCAGATACCAGAGTAGCATTGGGACAGTACAACTTGAGAAGCCAGCCTTCAGCCCATCCAGAGATCTCGAGGTAGTCCTGCAAGCGTCCACGGGCCCATCGTTCTCTTATATCCATTTATATGTTCTGTTTTCACTTATTTTTGAGACAGACTGTATTTCCTTTTTAATACATTTGTATGTAGTACTCATAGACAGTCCGTGAATATTGTGACACCAGATTCCGGGTAGAGGAGTATATTGGTATTGTAGGACTGATTTTGATCATTTGTAGATGTTTAAGTCTTCCGCTTATTCTATTATCGTTAATCTTTAAATTGTTGATTACTTGTTAATTCAAGTTGTTAAAAGGATTAAAACGAAAGAGTTAGAATTTTTATATTTTGTGGCTTGTCTAACTTCTACGAGTAGGTGCCATCATAACCCCCGATGGTGGAAAATCCGGGTCGTGAAAATCCCATCTTTCTTTTTCCCCTACTGAAGATATTATCAAGTAAATACATTTTACTCTATTTAACCGATTAAGCTTTTAGGTGAGAATCATAGAGTGAAGCCACATAATATAAGGTTGGCTAGTTAAATTTTTAGATAAGATAAGATGGTCCTCAAGGGTGGTTAGTTGAGCACTCTTCGCCAAAAAATTATATTGTGTGTAGACAACCCGAGGAGTCGGCAAAAACGATGGGGTGTATGCTGCATGTTTTAGTTCGATGGTGTAAATGAAGAATGATTTTACTGACTTTATGTTAGAGGTGAATCCACATAGCTAAGAATGGTGAGATAGCTTTTTATATAAGATGATGGTAGAAGCGAAGCCACATAGGCTCAAGGGTAGTCAGTAAAGCACTCTTTGCCGGAACATTATACTATTTGTGAAGGTCAATTATTAATTTTTAAACATATATTAACCCATAAAATGTGATGACCCAGACCGTCATCACGTGAGTTACCACCCCATTTCCCCCATATTATATTGTTCTATGTTTCAATATCAGTATTTGAGTTGATCGGATAGAATTGAATTGATTTTAGTTGGAAATGAGGAACATAGTCTCTTTGAAGGAAGCTTGTTTTGGAAAAGTCAACCAGAAGTTGACTATATAGTTAGAAGGCTCGGATGTGAATTCCGGCAATTTCGTTAGCTTCCAGGGATGATTTGTGACTTAGGAGTGCGATCAAAATGGAATTTGGGAGTCCGATGTAGAATTATGCTTGAATTAGCGAAGTTTGAATTTTGGTGGACTCCGGTTAATAGGTGAGATTTTGATCCGTGTGTCGGAATGGAATTCTGGGAGTTGCAGTAGCTTCGTTAGGTGATTTTGGATACGTCTGCAAATTTTCAGGTCATTCGGACATCGTTTGGTTGGATTTTTTATCGAATGTGCAATTCAGAAGTTTTTAAGAAACTGAGGCTTTGATTTGATGAAAATTGAGGATTTTGATGTTAACAATGGCGTTTTATGATTCGAGCAAGTTTGAATAACGTTATAGGATGTATTGGTATTTTTGGTTGATGACCCAGGGGCCTCGGGGTGATTTCGGATGGCTAACAGGATGAAATTTGGGGTTTCGGGACTGTTGAAGGATCAAGTATATAATATTTTTGCTTCTGCAGAAATGTTCCGCAGAAGCTGTTCTGCAGAAGGGTATGAGGAGTTGCAGAAGCGGAAAGTGGACGTTTGGCATTTTTCCGCAGAAGCGGACTACGTTCTACATAAGTGGTCACCGCAGAAGAGGTTATGGACTGCAGAAGCGCTCCTGGGCAAAATGAGGGATATATTTGTATCGCAGAAGCGGAAATAGGCCTGGGCAGAAAAGGGTTTTAAAGTGTCATTTTGTTCCGTGAGTTAAGCTATTTTCCTCCATATTTGAACGTTCTTGGGAGCTTTTGGACGGGAATTTCAGAGGGATTCAAGAGGAATCGACGTGAGATAAGAATCTTGATCTTAAAACATGATTATGTTGTGAAATTGGTCTAGAAATTCATGGAAATTGAGCCTAAAATTAGTAACTAAGGCTTGAGTTTTTGACAATTTCAAATTGGAATTTGTTAGGTCATTTGAGCTCGGATTTGGGGAGTTCTTGGTATGTATGGACTCGTGGCGAGACGAGAAATCCGTTAATGTAAGTTTTGTAATTTTTCGAGAAGCATGCCTGCGGCTCGGGTTTTGCTAGTTTCGAGATTTGTGATATTTTTTGATTGTTTTCGATTGCGTATTATTCCCTTAACATATCGTAATGCATTCACTCTGATTTTGGTTAGATTCGACGCGCGTGGAGGCCGAATTGAGGGGCAAAGGCGTCGCAAGATAGAGATTTCACCGGTTCGAGGTGAGTAATAATTGTGAATGATATCCTGAGGGTTTGAAACCTCGGATTTGCACATCATAGTGTTGTATTGTGGTGACTTGCATGCCAGGTATGAGCGTGGGGTAGAGCACCGTTGGGGATTGTGACTTGGTCCATCCCGGTTGTGAATTTTACTGCGTAATTGACTGAAACTTGCTAGATGTTATCTTGAATTGGGCTGATTGCCATGTTTTTTATTTGAACCCTGCAGGGGTTATTGTCACTGTTTTCATGACACTTAGCATATTAAATGATTTTAGTCCAGAGTCAAACACTGTTTTGATATATGCAGTCATATTCCTAAGGTTTAAGGACTTAAATTGCATTTTCTGATGTTTTGAGTTAAAAGCTATTACTTGATATTGCCCGAGTGGCTCATTTGCATGTTCTGGACTGAGATATGGATCGGGCTGCATGCCGCAGCAATATATACATATACACGTGTTGATCGGACTGCACGCCGCAGTGATATAATATGTGGATCGGACTGCATGCCGCAGTATTATAGCGCTTGGGCTGTAGTAGCCCCTCCAGAGTCTGTACACACCCTAGTGAGCGCGGGTACATAAATGGATCGGGCTGCGTGCCGCAACGGTCTTATGCATTGCATTGCATTCATGCATTCATTCCGTTTGTACTACGTGGCATGAATTTTAGCACTCACATATCATCGGCATATATGATATTACTTGCCTTGTTGACCAGATACCCTGGTGTTATATGTTAAGCAGTGTTGTGCCCAAGGGGCTGATTTATGTGCTGACTTGCACTATCTGATATAACATTCATATGCTTGACTGTTGGAAAAAGGATATTTGAAAAAAGATATTTTTAACTGCGCTTGATATTTTCTAAAAGATTTTCACAGTGTTACGGTTTTACTATTTCTCTCAAAGGGTTGTACAGTCTTTTATAGCATTTTAGAGTGCTCATACGTGTTTTCTTATCGCTCAGATATTATTCGCTCTTATTACCACTGAGTTGGTAGTGCTCACTTTACTCCTTGCACCTCGCGTGCAGTTGCAGGTATTGTTCACCCGGTAGCGGGTAGCGCATTGAAGGTATGACTATCGTAGCTAAGCAAGGTGACGGTCGACGTTCGCGGCACCGAGTTTTCTTCTTCTTCTTCTTGATTTCCAAATTTTACTCTATGTATTGTAGACTTTGAAGTTGTAATATAGATCCCTCCTATATGCTCGTGACTTGTGACACCCCGGTCGGGCTGAGTTAGGCTATAATCTTGATAATTAATGTTCTTTAAGTTGCATTTTCCATGTATTTATGTTTAGTTAGTGTTAAAGAAACGTATTGGTTTAGTTGGCTAGACTTGTCTTCATGAGAGGCGCCATTACGACCCGATATGGAATATGGGTCGTGACATAAACACTCTTTAGTGAAATTTCCAACTTATGGATCACACAATTTTGGCATAGTGGTAGCAGGTTGAGGCCTTGGGTTTAAGTCTCACCACTATCTATTATAAAAATGAATCACGTGCTTGGCAAATAGACCGTATGAGCATAATTAGGGAGCTTCTTGAAGAAATAATCAAGTAAATAAAGTATTTTTTTTTTGCTTTACTAACATGTTAAATTTTGAATGAGATAGATGATATAATTTTAATATTACCTTTAAACTCCCCATCGAAGCTACTTCCTCTAGCATCGAGATGATAGTTGACGCCGACTTTTGGGTCTTGAATCTAGCCTCAGATCTATGGCTTTTGTTATTCTCAAGTTTGAGAGATCAAAACCAGGAGAAAGAGAACTGATATCAAAAGCATTCAAACAAGTAGGCTTCATTGTTGAGATATGTTCTTTTTGCCCTTAAGAACACTCGACATCTGAATCATCCACCGTATCGATAACGAAGCGAATTATCCTGTACTTCATCTAAAATTGGGGTTTTATCAATTTTTTTGAATCCTTTCTTGAACCAATGATTTTCTATCAACTTAGCTAATGTAATTCTTGAACGCAGATTCAGATCAAGAATTCTTGAATGTGATGACCCGAAAGGTCATCTTGTATTTTAGAACCCAATTCAGTGTTCTCAGGCCTTCAATACCTCACTTTATTCCTTCTAGATTTGCGTATACATTCTGGGCATGCATCCGGAAAGCTTTTATATGAAAACTGTGGAAATAATAATTTTTGGCTTAAAAAGATGAATTTTGTTGACTTCGGTCAATATTTTGGGTTAACGGATCGAGACCCATATTCTGACGGCTCTGGAGGGTCCGCAATAAGATATGAGATTTGGGAGTATGCCCGGAATCGAATTCAGAGGTCCCTACCCCTAGAAATAAATTTTTGATAAATATTGTTAAACTGGAAGTATAATGATTTTAAGAACTTGATTTAAATTTGATTTTATTAGTATCGGGTTAGTATATTAGGTCTAGAGCGAGGTACATGTCCATTATGATATTTATATCTTATTTGTGAAATTTGGTGGGAAACGAGACTGATTTGACGTGATTCAAATTTTTGGTAGAGAAAATAGAAGTTTTGAAACTATCTTGAAAATTTCATGCAATTTGGTGCTAAATTCGTAATTCTAGGTGTTATTTTGGTGATTTAATTATGCGAGCAAGTTTGTATGATATTTTAAGACTTGTGTGAATGTTTGGTTTAGAGCCCCGAGGGCTCGGGTGAGTTTCGGAAAGGCTACGAGATTTTTGGACTTATAAAATCTGGTATAAGTTGATGCTTCTGGTGTACATGCATTTTGTGCTTCGCGGTCGCGAAGCCACTCTCGCGATCGCGAAGTGTTATCTGAGCTGGGGTTGGGTTTGTTCATCACAAGCGCATAGCCATGGTCGTTAACGCGGAGAACTGGGGGGGGATGGTCTTCGCGAACCTGATCGGTATCATGCGACCGCGTAGAGAAAAATGGAGGTGGGCTAGGAATCAGTCATTTCTTCTATGCGAATATGTACAATGGTCCGTGAATGTGAAGGCCAGGGGGCATAGTCTTCGCGAACGCGTGGAAGAACTCGCGATCGCGTAAGCCTGAGTAAGGTAGCTCTTCGTGAATTCGACAGGACCTTCCCGAATGCGAAGAAAGCCTGGCCCATCTTTTAAAAATAGAACTCAATATGGGATTAAGCCATTCTTTCATATTTTCAAGTACTAGAAGACTTAGAGGCGATTTTCAAGAGGCAATTTCTTCCCCAAAGTGTTGGTAAATAATTTTAAACTACTTTCTTCCAATAACCCATTACATTTTGATGAATTTTCAACTTACAATATAGGGTTTTCATGGTGGAAATTGGGGGTTTGGGTAGAATTATGGATTTTTGTATAATTGGAATTTAGACCTCGATTTGGGGTCGAATTCCAGAACTAATTACATATTTGGGCTCATGGGTGAATAAGTTTTGTTTTGAACCTCGAGTTTTGACGAAGCGCGCCCGGGGTCAGTTTTTGACTTTTTAGGGGAAAGTTTCGGAAAATTAAATTTATGCATTGTAGTTGATTACTTTAGAAATAATTGATGATATTGTGTTAATTGTGACTAAGTACGAGAGGATTGGAGGTTGAATCTAGAGGAAAAAGGGTTAATTGAGCTTTGAATTGGCCGTTGGATCGAGGTAAGTGTTGTGGCTAACCTTAGCTTAAGATATTAGATATTGTTGTCTATTTGTTATGTGTTTTTTTGTTGAGTATAATATATAGGTGAAGTGACGAGTACCTATACATTGTTATCGGGTCATAGCATGTGAGTGAGTCTTATTCTGGTGCTTGTTGTACTTTTTATTCGTATTTGTTCATGCTTAAACTGGTTATTCATCATGTTGAGCAAATCTTATCATGTTTTATTGGAATTTGATATTGGTTGAGTGTTGATTCAAATTTGAGGTTGATGTTGTGAAACAGAGTATAAATCATGAAGGGTGATGCCGTACAATTGCATATTTATTATCAAATGAGGAAGAGTATAAAGCACGAAGGATGATACTGTGCCATTGCATATTTATTATCATATGATTGTAAAGCACGCAGGGTGAGACCGTGCCATTTTATATTCATTATCATTGTTCATTTAATTTGTTATGGTGAGGAAGAAAGTAAAAGAACAAAGGGTGATGTCGTGCCCTTGTTTTGCTGTATTTCGTTACAGTTCTATTCTCATAATTTTTTACTCCCCTCAGTATGTTTTCCCCCTCCCTTTAATATGTGTTTAATTTCTATTATCTGTTATTATGTCGTATATTGCATAAATACACAGGTTTATATATATGTCTTTTCCTAGCCTCATCACTACTTCGCCGAGGTTAGGCTCAAGACTTACCAGTACATGGGGTCGGTTGTACTGATACTGCACTCTGCACTTTTTATTTAGATTTCGGTACTGTACTGTGCTGACCCAAGTGAGTTGCTGTCTTCAATCTAATAGGAGGCCCAAGGTATATCTGCCGGTGTTCGCAAACCTTGGAGTTCCCTTCTAGTTATCCTAGTTTCCTATTTTTTTAACTCGAGGACAGTTGTATTTCCTTTCTGCTAGTATTTGTAGTGACTCTTAGATGTTCTTGATTGTGATACCAGATTTGGGTAGTTGTGTATTAGTACTTGGATTATTATGAATTTCCGCACTACTTTTCTCTATTTTTATTTAATTATGGTTATTTACTAATTTGGATAGTCATTAGCATATAAATTCTTTATCCGTTGGCTTGCCTAGCATTCTGATATATTAGGTGCCATCATGATCCCGATGGTGGAAAATTCGGGTCATGACAAGTTGGTATCAGCGCACTAGGTTGCCTAGGTCTCATAATTCACGAAAAAGCTAGGTAGAGTCTGAGGGATCGGTACGGAGACGTCTATGCTTAACCCTAAGAGGCTACAGAGTGTTAGGAACAAATTCACTTCTATTCTTATCTGTCATGCAATTTGATCTCTCAAATGCAAATTGAACTTCCTACTCTTCTTCATTTGCAGATGGCAAGAACACATACCACTTCATCAGCTGATCAGCATCTCGAGACCCTAATAATAGCTCCTATGAGGGGCAAAGGTCGAGGCCAAGGCCGTGCAAAGAGGCCGAGGCAGGGGCAGGTCTTAGCACAGATCTCGAGTAGCAGCACCAGTGGCGGAGCCTCAAGCGAAGTTCGATGATGAGGTTCCGGCCAAGACTATTACTATCAGACCAGCTCAGGTTCCAGAGGGATTTATAGCCACCCAGTGCTTCAGGATGCGTTGCTCCGTCTAGTTGGCCTTATGGAGAGTGTTGCTCATATCGGTACATTCTATGTAGAACTAGCTATCTGTTAGGTTGGGGGAGGAGCCTAGACTCCTGTTACTTACACTCCGGAGCAGATGGCTGCTCAGGTTCAGAGACCAGTAGCTCATCGTGTTGGGGTAGTTCTGCCGGGTGCTGCAGCACAAACCGGTGATGGATCAACTATGTCTTCTAATGATTTGTGGAGGTTGGATAGGTATACCAAGCTTTTTACACTCACTATGTTGGTACATCTTCAGAGGATCCCCAGGACTATCTAGACAGGTCTCAAGAGGTGTTACGTAACATGGGGATAGTGGAGACCAATAGGGTCAAATGTGTTACTTTTCATCTATCAGGTTCCGCCAAAAAATGGTGGAGGGATTCTGTTTGGCCAGACCACCAGGGTAGCCTGCGTTGACTTGGGACCAGTTCTCTCAGCTATTTCTTGAGAAGTTCCTTCATGTTGCATTGAGAGAGGGCTATCGCAGGAAATTTGAGTATCTTCAGCAGGGAAGCACGTCCGTTACTTAGTATGAGACCCACTTTATTGATTTGGTCATCATGCTCATCTTATACTCCCTACATAGAGAGAGATAGAGAGGATGAGGAGGTTCATCTTGGGACTCACTCAGCCTATTAGATTACAGATGTCTAAGGAGACAGGGAGCGATATTTCTTTCCAGGATATGGCCAAATTGGGCAGGTGAGTTGAGATGGTCGTAGCTCAGGGGAGTGGTCATAGGTCTGACAAGAGGCCTCGTCACTCCGATGGATTTTGTGGGGCCTCATTTGGAGGTCGAGGTACTTTTGGTAGAGTCCATCCTCCGAGGTCGTTACATTTAGAACTTCAGGCTTCTCTTAGTGCTTCAAGTGGTCGTGGCCCTCGTATGCAATATTCCATTCAATTGCCCTATCAGTGAACTACTAGCTACTATCAGTGAACATCTGCTCCAGAGTTTTAAGGGTGGTTACTCAGGCCGCCAGGGTCAATTTCAGGGTCGTCAACCACAACAGCCAAAATCTTGTTTACTTGTTGCGATTTGGGTCACATTGGTAGGTATTGCCCTCAAGCATCAAGTGGTTCTCAGCACCAGGGTTCTCGTGCCATGTTCCCAGCACAGGGTGTTCCACTGCCCGTTCAGCCATCCAGAGGTAGGGGTCAGATAGGTAAAGGTATAGGTAGAGGTGTTAGAGGTGGAGGTCAGGCTGCTAGAGGTGGAGGCTAGCCAGCAGGGGGTCGTTTTAAAGATATGGTTCAGAGTGGTAGGGCCCAAACCCGATGTTATGCTTTCCCAGCAAGGCCTGAAACTGAGTCATGCGATGCGGTTATCACTGGTACGGCTTCAATTTGCAGAAGGGATGCCTTAGTTATTTGATCCAGGATCTACTTATTCATTTGTATCATCTTATTTTGCTTCATATTTGGTTGTGCCTCATGATTCTTTGAGTGCTCCCATGTATGTGTACACACCGGTGGAGGATTCTATTATTGTAAATCGTGAATATCGCTCGTATGTGGTTATTATTAAGAGTCTTGAGACTAGTGTAGAACTCATACTTCTCGATATGGTTGATTTCGATGTTATTTTGGGGATTAATTGTCTGTTACCTTATCATGCTATATTGGGCTGCCACACCAAGACCGTGACCTTAGCATTGTCGGTGTTACCTCGATTTAAGTGCAGAGGCACTCTTGGTCATTCTTATTTCTTATATGAAGGCTCGGTGTATAGTCGAGAATGGGTGTTTGGCTTATTTCGCTTATGTTCGTGATTCCGGCGTGGAGGTTCCTTCCATGGATTCTGTACCAGTTGTTCGTGAGTTTGTAGAGGCATTTCCTGTAGACCTACTGGGGATGCAACCGGATAGGCATATTGACTTTTGCATTGATTTGGCTTCGGGCACTCAGCCCATTTCTATCCCAACGTACTGTATGGCCCCGCTAGAGTTGAAAGAATTGAAAGAGAAGTTGCAAGATTTACTTGGGAATTTATTAGACCTAGTATCTTGCCTTGGGCTCGCTGGTGTTGTTTGTACAGAAGAAGGATACGTCGATAAGGATGTGCATATATTATCGATAGTTGAACAAAGTCACCATCAAGAAAATGTATCCATTGTCGAGGATTGATGACTTAAATGATCAGCTACCATCAGTTAAGGATTATAGGTCTAGGTGAGAATTATGAGTTTCTAGTGATGTCATTTGGGTTGACAAATGCCGCAACAACGTTCATGGATTTGATGAACCGGGTGTTCAAGCCCTATTTGGATTCCTTCGTGATTGTTTTATTGATGATATCTTGATCTACTATCGTAATTGAGAGGAGCATGAGTAGTATCTTCGAGTCATTCTTCAGATTCTGAGAGACAACAAGTTATATTCTAAGTTTTCAAAATGTGAGTTTTTATTGAGTTTAGTTTCCTTCTTGGGTCATGTTGTATCAGCATAGGGTATTCATGTGGACCCTAAGAAGATTGAGGTAGTCAAGAACTCGCCTAGACCCATATTAGCTATTGAGATCCATAGTTTCTTGGGTTTGGCGAGTTATTATTGTCGTTTTGTGAAGGAGTTTTCATCTATAGCAGCCCCGATGACCAGGTTGACTCAGAAGGGTGCCTTGTTCAGGTGGTCGGACAAGTATGAGGCGAGCTTTCAGAAGCTCAAGACTTCTTTGATTACGATGGCGGTGTTGGTGTTGCCTACAGGTTCAAGTTCATATACGGTATATTGTGACGCATCTCGTACTGGACTTGGTGCGGTATTGATACAGGGTGTACAGGTTATTGTATATGCTTTAAGGTAGTGGAAGATTTATGAGAAGAATTATCCAGTTCATGACTTAGAGCTAGCAGCCATTTTTCACGCACTGGTGATTTGGAGGCACTATCTAAATGGAGTGTCGTGTGAGGTGTTCACGGATCATAAGAGTTTGCAGTATTTGTTCAAGAAGAAGGAGCTCAATTCGAGGTAAAGGATGTGGTTAGAGCTATTGAAAGACTATAATATCATCATCTTGTATCATCCCGGGAAGGACAATGTGGTGGCTGATGCTTTGAGTAGGAAGTCAGCTAGTATGGGTAGTCTTGCATATATTCCAGTTCGTGAGAGACCACTGGCTTTATATGTTTAGTCTTTGGCCAATCAGTTCGTAAGGTTTGATGTTTCTAAGCCTAGCCGTGTTCTAGCTTATACAGTCGTGGTCTTCCTTGTATGAGCGTATAAGGAAGCGGCAGTATGATGACCTTCATTTTCTTGACCTTAGGGACACGGCGCGGCAGAGTGATGCCAAGCACGTTTTAGTTGGAGATGATGGAGTTTTGAGGATGCAGGGGCGTGTTTGTATGTCTAATATGGATCGGCTTCGTGAGTTAATTCTAGAGCAGGCCCATAGTTATCGATATTCTATTTATCCAGGCACCGCTAAGATGTATCAGGACTTGCAGAAGCATTATTAGTGGAGGATGATGAAGAAGGATATTGTTGAATATATATCTTGGTGTTTGAATTGTCAGCAAGTAAATTACGAGCATCAGAGACCTGGTGGTTTGCTTCAGAAGATAGAGATTCCTGAGTGGAAGTGGGAGTGTATCACTATCGGTTTTGTTGTTGGACTCCCACGGACTCAGAGGATGTTCGATAAAGTCTAGATTATTATGGATAGACTAACTAAGTTAGCGCATTTCATATATGTGGCAGTTTCCTATTCTTCGGAGCAGTTGGCAAAGATTTATGTTCGTGAGATCGTTCATCTTCATGGTGTGCCCGTGTCTATCATTTTTGATCGAGGTACGTAGTCTACCTTGCATTTATGGAGGGTACTACAACCTGATTTAGGTACACATGTCGAGTTGAGCATAGCATTTAATCCTCATACGGACAACAGTCCGAGCGTATTGTTCTGATTAGGATCAGTTCTTGTTATTAGCGGAGTTTGCCTACAACAACAGTTATTAGTCGAGCATACAGATGGCTCCTTACAAGGCATTATATGGTAGATGGTGTTGATCGGTGATTGAGTTACCGCTCTATTTCCCCGATTTCTGCTTCTTATTATCTTGTTCAATCGTATTATTTGTTATCGGGTTGGTTGGTTCGGGTTCGGAGAGGTTGTGTAAAGGAATGGGACACTTAGTCTCTTTTGAGTAAGCTTAAGTTGGAAAAGTCAACTAGATGTTGACTTATGTGAAAAAGGGCTCGCATGTGAATTCCGATTGTTCGGATAGAAACGGGAGGTGATTTGGGACTTAGGAGCATGATCGAAATGGGTTTTGGAGGTCCGGAGTAAATTTAGGCTTGAATTGCGAAATTGAAATTTGGCGTTTTTTGGTTGATAGGTGAGACTGATATAGGTGTAGGAATGGAATTTCGGAAGTTGGAGTAGGTCTGTTGTTTCATTTGGGATATGTGCGCAGAATTTCAGGTCATTCGGACGAGGTTTTATAGACTTTTTGATTGAAAGAGGAATTTGGACTTTTTTGGAATTCTTGGGCTTGAATCCGATGATGATTTGGTGTTTTGATGTTGTTTTGAGTGTTCTAAGGGTTGGAAAATGTTTGAATGATGTTATGGGATATGTTGGCATGTTTGGTTGAGGTCTTGAGGGCCTCGAGTGAATTTTGGGTGGTTGAACGGATCAAATTCATGTTGGAAAAGTTCGATGCTATTTGGGTGATTGTGGATCAGCTGACCAAGTCCGTGCACTTCATTCTTGTGTGTACTACCTATTCTTCAGAGCGGTTGACAGAGATCTATATCCTAGAGATTGTTCGGTTGCATGTTGTTCCAGTTTCCATCATTTCATATAGAGGTACTCAGTTTACTTGGTAGTTTTGGAGAGTCGTGCAGAGAGAGTTCGGTAGTCAAGTTGAGTTGAGCATAGCTTTTTACCCTCAGATGGACGAGCAGTCCAAGTGCACTATTCAGATATTGGAGGACATGTTGCATGCTTATGTCATTGATTTTGGAGGATCATGGGATTAGTTTCTACCACTCGCGGAGTTTACTTATAACAACAGTTATCAGTCGCATATTCAGATGTCTCCATATGAGGCTTGGTATGGGGGACGGTGTAGATCTCCAGTTGGTTGGTTTGAGCCCGATGAAGCTAGTCTTTTGGGTACAGACTTGGTGTAGGATGCTTTAGACAAGGTGAAGGTGATTCGGTAAAGGCTTCGTACATCGCAGTCGACGCAAAAACGTTATGCTAAAAGGAAGGTTTGTTATGTATCCTACGTGGTTGGGGAGAAGGTTTTATTGAAGGTTTCACCCATAAAGAATGTTATGAAATTTGGGAAGAATGGCAAATTCAGCCCTCGGCTCATTGGGTCTTTTGAGGTGCTTCGGCAGATTGGGGAGGTGGCTTATGAGCTTGCTTTGCGACCCAGATCGGTTGGGAATAAGAATTTAGTCGCAAAATGCAACAAACATTGCCCGCCAGCAAAAAAATAAAATTTCTAACCGATTTCGGTCGGAAATTGATCAAATATTTTGTCATACTTACATATTATGTACAAAAATAATTATTTACTAAAACTTTACAAAATTTCACTATTCAGCCTCCCCTGTATATAATGTACGGAAATAATTATTTATTAAAAATTTACTAATTTCTGACTGAATTCGGTCTGAAATTGGTGTCATACCTCTATATAATTTAAAAAATGATAATTTATTAAATTTTTTTAAAATTTTCTACCGAATTCTGTCGGAAAGTTTGATATTTTTTGTTTCCCGCCCAATACAAAAATTATATATATTTAATTAACCAAACAAAATAATTATAGTTTAATATTTTCGACTGAATTCGGTCAGAAAAATGCTTTTATACATATTTAAATATAAATATAATAATATTTATGTGTGTAATTAATAAAGAGGGTTTAAATAAACTATATATATCTATATATATATATATATATATATATATATATATATCGAATATAGCAAATATACTATACGCTTAGTATATATACTACATTATATTATGTATATAATACATTATATTATGTAGTAGTGATTGTTTATCTTATAAGTTCATAATTACAATTAGTAGAAGTGTATTAGTGGTGTGCTTAACTATCTTTAATGGAGTAATTGATTAGCATATACATTAATAATGCACTAAGTAGAAGTATATTTGTGACGACCCAAAGGGGTCATCACCTGTTTTAATTGAATTTTGTGCTTCCAAGGCCTTGAAAACCTCATTTAGAGTCACCTCGATTTGTGTGCGTAGTCCGGGAGCATAGCTGGAAAGCTTAAATATGAAATTCTGCATAGTGCATTATCGAACTTGAGCGTATGCCCGGAATCGAATTCTGAGGTCCCAAGCCCGAGAAATAAATTTTTAAGAAAAATTGTTTTTTGGAAATGTTTAAGAAAATTTGAAATGAAATCTGATTAGAAAGCGATGGTATCGGGCCCGTATTTTGGTTTCGGCACTTGGTACAGGTCTTATATATGGTTTGGTTAAAAATGGATGTCGTTTGACATGATTCGGACTTGAAATTCTAAATTTGAAACTTGATGAAATTCTAAATTTGGTTAAAAACTGTTCATAGGTACTGTACATGGTACTGTTCATAGGTACTGTACATGGTATTGTTCATAGGTACTGTACACGGTACTGTTCACGGGGTTACTATTTCTGCAATTTTTTCTAAAATTTTCTTAAGTTCGAAAGCACTCCGAGACACCTCCGAAACACTCCCGAGCCCTCGGGGCTCCTAACCAAACACATAAACTAACTCAAAAACATCCTACAAACTTATTCGTGCGATCAAATCACCAAAATAACATCAAAAACAATGAATTAAACCATGAAATCCAAGAAATCTTTCAAATTTCAAAAACTTCCAAATTTTCCAATTTAAGGTCGAAACATGTCAAACGACGTCCGTTTTTAACCAAACTTTACAGGAAGCGCTTAACCAATAATTATGACTTGTACCGGGCGTCGGAACCAAAATACGAGCCCGATACCATTACTTTTTGATCAAATTTCAGTTTCATTTTCCTTAAACATTTTCAGAAAACAATTTAACAGAAAAATTCTTTTACCGGAGTTCTAGACCTCGGATTTCGATTCCGGGCATACGCCCGAGTTCCATATTTTTCTACGGATTTTCTGAGACCGTTAAATCACGGGTCCCGGTCCATTTACCAAAAATGTTGACCAAAGTCAACTATATCAATATTAATATCAAAATTTATCAAATTTTTCACATAACTCATATATTTCAATATGTAAATTTTTCGACTTCTCGCCCGGACTGCGCATGCAAGTCGAGGCGACTATAAATGAGGTTTTTAAGGCCTCAGAAGCTCGAAATGTCTGAGAAAATAAGTGATGACCCTTTGGGTTGTCACAGTATTCTGATATTTCCTTCTTCACATTCGCGGGAGGACCCTCGCGAACACGATGTGTAAAATGTGCTGAAGGAACTTCCTTCTATGCGAAGGTGTAGACCAAGTCGCGAATGCGAGGCAGCGGGGAGCTATACTTTCGCGAACGCATTCCTGGCCACGCGAACGCGAAGGCCAAGTGGTCTGGGCAGGGGGAGGGGTAGGTACCTTACGCGAACACGAGGGCTAGAGAAGCTATAGCTTCGTGATTGCGAGCCCCTTAATGTGAATGAGAAGGCCTAACAGCCTGACCCATCACGAATGCGAGGGGTCTGTCGCGAACGCGTAGAATTAAATTTCCCAGTCATTTTAGGTTTCAAAAACAGAATGCATTTCGTGATTTCTCAAAATTTCACAAAACCACTTCTTCTCCAAAGCTCCTAGGTGATCCTTGAAGCGATTCTTCACCATAATCTCTTGGGTTAGTAATCTTTAACTTATTTTCATCCATTTCCATCAACATCTATTGAATTCCTAGGCTTAAAACATGTGATTAAGGGTAGAACATTAGGGATTTGGATAGAGTTAGGGATTTTTGATTAATTGTGATTTAGACCTCGTTTTGGGGTCGAATTCTGGAAATAATTATATACTTGAGCTCGTGGGTCAATGGGTGATTTAATTTTGGTCTGAACCTCATGTTTTGACCAAGCAGGCCCGGGGTTGATTTTTGGATTTTTGGGAAGAATGATTAGAAAACCATAATTAGGAATTAGATTCGCATTGTTTAGCATTTATTGATATTATGAAGTCATTTATGTATAGATACAATCGATTTAGAGCCAAATTCAAGAGGAAAAGCGGTAAATGAGGATTGAGTTGGCTGGGGAAGTTTGAGGTAAGTGTTCGGTCTAACCTTAGCTTGAGGGATTAGGAGTTGAATCATATTTGGTACGTGCTTCTTGTTGAGTACGACGTATAGGCATGTTGACGAGTTTCTATATGTTGGTGTCGAGCATGACTGTGAATCTTAAATTGATACTTGTTGTATTCTTGAATAATACTATGGTTGCAATAGTGAGTAAATCCGTCGTATTGAGCAAACACTTAGTTTATTTTCGTAAGAGTTACTTATGAGTTCGAAATGGTCATAATAGAGATGATTATAAGTTGAGTTGAGAATGGTTATAGCTGATTCTCCCTTGCCGGGACGTATATACTTGTATGGTTGAGTTCCCTTGCCGGGATAGAGTAACTTATGGTTAATCCTTTACCGGGACTATTATTATGATTACTGTGAGCTGTATATTTGGAACGGTTTGCGCGCCACAACACTTTAATACATATATATATGTATATATATATATGTGTGTGTGTCTATATATATATATATATATATATATATATATATATATATATATATATATATATATATATATATATATATATAAGGATTGGGTTGCACGCCGCAACAGTTACTATATTGGATCGGGTTGCACGCCGCAATAGTTAATATATTGGATCGGGTTACATGCCATATCAATTATTATATTTGATCGGGTTGCACCCCCCAACAATTATAATATCGGATCGGGTTGCACGCCATAACAATTATTATATCGGATCGGGTTGCACGCCGCAACAGCTATATGTATAAATAAGGATTGGGTTGCGCGCCGCAACAGTAGTATTATTACACTATTTTAGATATCGTACTGTTCTTTCATGTTTATTTGGTTTCTGCTAGGTTGAGTTGTTTCCGTGAAACATGTACCCTCTCCCTTTTTAATTGCTTATTACCTTTTTACTTTTTTGCCATATATTATATAACTGCACAGGTTTATCTGGAGTCTAGTTCTAGCCTCGTCACTACCTCACTGGGGTTAGGCCAAATACTTACCATCACATGGGATCGATTGTGCTGATTCTACACTCTGCACTTATGTGGGACTAGCATTTGGTGCACAGCAGTAGTTCGGGAACCAGCCTTCAGTCCACCGAGACACCGAGGTAGCCTTGCAGATGTTCGCAGGCCCGACGTCTCCTCTATCTTACTTTATATCCTATTATCTCATGTATTCGAGACAAACAACTTTACTTTTCCTTCAAACTAATATATGTAGCATTCGTAGTAGTCCATGGATGTTGTGACACCATGTTCTGGGTAGAGACATGTATTGGCTTCTAGATATTTTGTTCCATAATCATTTAAGACTTCCGCTAAATTTTATTTTCCGTTGTGATTTAAATGCTTATTCATTATTAATTTAATTGATTAAAAATGAATTAAAATGAAAGCGTAAATGGTTTCGAGGTTCATAGCTTGCCTAGCTTGTACGAGTAGGCCCTATCACGACTCCCGAGGGTGGGAATCCCGGGTCGTGACAAGTTGGTATCAGAGCTCTAGGTTACATAGGTCTCACAACTCACGGACAAGTTTAGTAGAGTCTGAGGGATCAGTACGAAGACGTTTGTATTTACCCCAGAGGTTATAAATTAAGGAAAACTTCACATTTGTTCTTTCGTGTCGTGTGGTTTTGCTTCTCAAATGCTAATTGAATTTCTACTCTGTTCTTTCATAGATGGTGAGAACACACGCTTCGTTATCTACTGCTCAGCAACCCGATGCCCTAGCAGCAGTTCCCACAAGGGGCAAAGGGTGAGGCCGATTCCGTGCTAGAGGCTGATGTAGGGGTAGAGCTCAGCCCCGAGCAGTAGCACTAGTGGCGAAACCTCAGGTTGATTTTGACGAGGAGGTTCCGGCCCCAGCAGTTCTGGTGTGCCCAGCTCAGGTTCCAGAGGGGATTATTGCTACCTTTGTTCTTCAGGACACTCTGGTCCGATTGGTGGGCCTCATGGAGAGTGTCAACCGAGTAAGTTTACTTCCTATAGCACCAGTCGTCTCTCAGGCTGGTGGAGGGGCTCAAACTCCTGCTACTCGCACTCCGGAGCAGGTAGCTCCCCATATTAAGACTCCAGCGGCTCAACCAGTTGGAGCAGTTCAGTCGGGTGTAGTAGCTCAGACCGTTGATGGAGTAGCCATGTCTGCCAATGCTTTGTTGAGACTGGGTAGGTTCACCATGCTCTTCATTTCTACTTTCAGCGATGCATCTACTGAGGATCCCCGAGATTATCTAGACAGCTTCCATGAGGTTCTCTGGAACATGGGTATTGTTGAGACCAATGGGGTTGATTTTGATACATTTCGCATGTCTGGATCTGCCAAGCTAGACCAGCGGGGTCGCCAGCCTTGACTTGGGAGCAGTTTGAACTGTTATTTCTAGAGAATTTTCTCCCTGTTACTTAAAGAGAGGCCTATCGGAGGCAGTTTAAGTGACTCCAGCAGGATTCCATGATGGTCACCCAGTATGAGACCAGATTCATCGACTTACGAGAGAGAGAGGATGAGGAGATTTATTAATGGTCTTATTTAGCCGATTCATCTTCAAATGGCCAAGGAGGCTGGTAGTGAGATCATTTTTCAGGAGGCGGCCAATGTGGCCCGTAGAGTTGAGATGGTCCTATTGCAGGGAGGCGGTCAGGGGTTGGATAAAAGGCCCCGACATTCAGGTAGATTCAGTGGTGCCTCATTTGGAGGTAGAAATTCATATGGTACAGGCCATCCTCCTAGGCTTTTTCAGTCAACTCTTCAGGTTTCTCACGGTTCTTCGGGTGGCCTTGGTTCTCGCATGCAGTATTCTGATCAGTAGCCCACAGTGCGCCACTAGCTCTTATTAGTGCACCACCACTCCAGAGTTTTCGGGGTGGTTATTCGGGTTTCCAGGGTCACTTTCAGGTTTCTCAGCCACAACATTCAGGTGGATGTTATAGTATAGTGAGTACAGTCATATTTGGAGGGCTTGTTCGAAGTTGGTGGGTACTCAGTAGTAGCAGCAGGGTCCCCGTGTTATGATTCAGGCACCAGATCTTCCACTGATTGCCCAACCCGCTAGGGGCAGAGGTAGAGGTGGAGGTAGAGGATTTAGAGGTGGAGCTTAGGCCGCCAGAGGTGGAGGCCAGCCAGCTGCAGACTGTCCTAGAGAGGTGGGTCAGGGTGGTGGGGCACAACCCCGATGTTATAATCTTCCAGCGAGGCCCAAGGCTGAGGCTTCAGATGTGGTGATCACAAGTGTTGTTCTGGTTTGTGATAGAGATGCTTCAGTGTTATTTGATCTAGGGTCTCCGTATTTGTATGTGTCATCTTATTTTGCACCATATCTAGTTTTTCCTAGTGATTCACTGAGTATTCTTGTTTTTGTGTGTAAACCGGTGGGTGATTCTATCTTGGTTGATCGAGTCCATCGTTCTTGTATTGTGGTGATTGGGGGTCTCGAGACTCATGTAGATTTGTTTCTTTTAGACATAGTAAACTTCGATGTTATATTGGGAATGGACTGATTATCACCTTACCACGCTATCCTAGATTTCCATTCCAAGATTATCACCTTAGCTTTACCGGGTATTCCTCGTTTAGAGTGGAGAGGGAATCCTGGTCATTCTACCTGTAGCGTTATCTCTTATATGAAGGATCGACGTATGGTCGAGAAGGGGTGTTTGGCCTATCTAGCTTATGTTCATGATTCCAGTGCTGAGGTTCCCTCTATTGATTATGTGCTCGTGGTTCGTGAGTTTCCTGAGTTTTTCCCTTCAGACCTGTCGGGGATGCCACCCGACATGGATATTGACTTATGCATTTATGTGGCTCCGGGCACTTAGCACATTTCTATCCCATCATATCGCATGGCCCCGTTAGAGTTCGTATCGCAACACTTGCTTGAGAAGGGTTTTATTAGACCCAATGTTTTGCCTTGGGGTGCGCCGGTGTTTTTTATTAACAAAAAGGATGGTTCGATGAGAACGTGCATTGATTATCGACAGTTGAACAAGGTGACAATCAAGAATAAGTATCCATTGCCGAGGATTGATGATTTGTTCGATCAGCTTCATGGTGCCAAGGTATTTTTAAAGATTGACTTGAGATCTGGCTATCATCAGTTGAGGATTAGGGCATCTGATGTACCTAAGATAGCTTTCCGCACTTGGTACGAGCATTATGAGTTCTTGGTCATGTCATTCGGGTTGAAAAGTGCCCCAGCAGGTTTTATGGATTTGATGAACCGAGTGTTCAGATCTTATTTGGACTCATTCGTGATAGTCTTCATTGATGATATTCTGATATATACCCGCAACAAGGAGGAGCACGGGCAGCATCTCAGAGTGGTTCTTCAGACTCTAAAGGATAGTTAGCAATATGCTAAGTTCTCGAAGTGTGAGTTCCGGTTGAGTTTAGTTGCACTCCTGGGTCATGTTGTATCAGTAGAGGGTATTCAGGTCGACCAGAAGAAGATTTTGGCTGTCAAGAACTGGCCTAGATCAGCATCAACTACAGAGATTCAGAGTTTCTTGGGATTGGTAAGCTACTATCGTCAGTTCATAGAGGGGTTCTCATCTGGCGAGCCCCAATAACTAGGTTGACCTAGAAGGGTTCCCAGTTCAGATGGTCGGACGAGTGTGAGGCGACCTTTCAGAGGCTCAAGATAGCTCTGACTATGATACCGGTGTTGGTTTTGCCCATAGGTTCAGGTCCTTATACAGTTTATTGTGACGCTTCCGTGTTGGGCTTGGTGCAGTGTTGATGCGTGATGGGAAGGTCATTGCCTATGCTTCGAGGTAGTTGAAGATTCACGAGACGAACTATCCAGTGCATGATTTAGAGTTGACAGCCATTGTTCACGCATTGAAGATTTGGAGACATTATCTGTATGGTGTGGCATGTGAAGTGTTCATTGATCACAAGAGTCTTCAGTATTTGTTCAAGAAAAAGGAGTTGAATATCACTATCTTATATCACCCAAGAAAGCAATGTGGTGGCCGATGCCTTGATTAGAAAGTCAGCTAGTATGGGCAGTCTTGCTTATATTCCGGTCGGTAAGAGGGCGCTTGCCTTGAATGTTCAGGCTTGAGCCAATCGGTTTGTGAAGTTGGATATTTCGGAGCCTAGTCGTGTATTAGCTTGCACGGGTAGCCCGTTCTTCCTTATTGGAACGTATCCGTGATCGGCAATTTGATGATCTCCATTTATGTGTCCTTAGAGACACAGTGCAACATGGAGGTGCCAAACAGGTTACCTTAGGTAATGACGGAGTTTTGAGATTACATGGTCGAGTTTGTGTGCCTAATGTGGATGGGATTCGAGAGTTGATTTTAGATGAGGCCCATAGCTCCAGGTACTCTATTCATCCGGGCACCGCGAAGATGTATTAGGATTTGCGGCAACATTATTTGTGGCGTAGAATAAATAAGGATATATGTGTCTCGGTGCTTGAATTGTCAGTAGGTTAAGTGAGAGCATCAGAGGCCTGGTGGATTGTTTCAGAGGATTGAGCTTCCCGAGTGGAAGTGTGAGCAGATCATTATGGACTTCGTTACTAGACTCCCACAGACTTGGAAGAAGTTTGATGCAGTTTGGGTCATTGTTAATAGGCTGACCAAGTCAATGCACTTCATTCTTATGGCGATTTCCTATTCATCCAAGAGGTTAGCTGATATTTATATCTAGGAGATTGTTCACATTCATGGTGTGCTTGTATCTCTCATTTCGGATCGAGGTAGCAATTCACCTCGCATTTCTGGAGAGTAGTTCAGTGAGAGTTGGGCACCCAGGTTAAGTTCAGTATAATATTTCATCCTCGAGATGGACGGGCAGTTCGAGCGGACTATTCAGATTTTTGAGGATATGCTCTGAGCTTGTGTCATTGACTTTGGACGTTCGTGGGATCAGTTTTTGCCTTTAGCAGAGTTTGCCTACAACAATAGCTACCTGTCGAGTATTCAGATGGCTCCTTACAAGGAATTATATGGTAGGCGGTATCGATCTCCGATTGGATGGTTTGAGCTGGGGGAGGCTCGGTTGTTGGGTACAGATCTGGTTCAGTAGGCCTTGGTCAAGGGCAGGATTATTCAGGATAGACTTTGTAAAGCTTAGTCCAGGCAAAAGAGTAATGCTGACCGTAAGGTTCGAGATGTGGCTTTTATGGTTGGTGAGCGGGTGTTTCTTTGAGTGTCGCGTATGAAGGGTGTGATGAGATTTGTGAAGAAGGGAAAGCTTAGCCCTAGGTTCATTAGCCCGTTTGAGATTCTTGATCGAGTGGGAGAGGTGTCTTATAGACTTGCATTGCCGCCGAGCTTATCAGTCGTGCATCCAGTAATGTGTCCATGCTCCGAAAATAACACGACGATCCATCCCACGTGTTATATTTTAGCACTGTCCAGTTGGACAAGGGCTTGTTTTATGAGGAGGAGCCGACGACTATTATAGACCGGCAGGTTCGTTAGTTGCGGTCGAAGAGTTTCCCTTATGTTCCTGTTTAGTGGAGAGGTCAGTCTCCTAAGACATTGACCTGGGAGTCCGAGTCCTATATGCGGAGCCGTTATCCCTATCTTTTCTTCGACTCAGGTGTTTCCTTCTTCTGTCCGTTCGAGGAAGAACGTTTTCTTTAGAGGTGGACAATGTGACGACCCAAAGGGGTCATCACCTGTTTTTTATTGAATTTTGTACTTCCGAGGCCTTGAAAACCTCATTTAGAGTTGCATTGATTTGTGTGCGTAGTCCGGGTGCATAGCTAGAAAGTTTAAATATGAAATTTTGTGAAAAATGCTAACTTTTGATTTTAATATGAATAGATTTGACTTTGGTCAATATTTTTTGGGTAAACGGAACCGAACCCATGATTTGATGGTCTCGGAGGGTCCGTAGAAAAATATGGGACTTGGGTGTGTGCCTGGAATCGAATTTCGAGGTCCCAAGCCCGAGAAATGAATTTTTAAGAAAAATTATTTTCTAGAAATATTTAAGAAAATTTGAAATGAGAGCTGATTAGAAAGTGATGGTATTGGGCCAGTATTTAGGTTCCGACACTCGGTATAGGTATTATATATGGTTTAAGTCATTCCTATAAAATTTTGTTAAAAATGGACGTCGTTTGACGTGATTAGGACTTGAATTTCTAAATTTGAAACTTGATGAAGTTTGAGAAAAAGTTCTTGATTTTGAGGTTTGATTCACTATTTTTGAGGTTATTTTGGCAATTTGATCGCACGGATAAGTTCGTATGATGTTTTTGGGTTAGTACATGTGTTCAGTTAGGAGCCCCCAGGGATCATGTGTGTTTCGGAAGGTTTTAGATTTATAAAAAGTTGCAAGTTTTTCTAGTTATGGTATTCCAACGTTTCTTTCTTTGCATGTGTAAAATGTGCTGAAGGAACTTCATTCTACGCGAACACGTAGACCAGGTCACGAATGCGAGGCAGGGGGGGGCTATACCTTCGTGAACGCGTTCCTGGCCACGCGAACGCGAAGGCCAAGTGGCCTGGGCAAGGGGAGGAGTAGGTACCATACACGAACGCGACCTGTAGGATGCGAACGAGAGGGCTCAAGAAGCTATAGCTTTGCGATCGCAAGCCCCTTAATGCGAACGTGAAGTCCTAATAGCCTGACCCATCGCGAACGCGAGAGGTCTTTCGCGAATGCGTAGAATTAAATCGCCTAGTTCTTTTGAGTTTCAAAAACAGAATGCATTTCGGGATTTTTCAAAATTTCACAAAACCTCTTGTTCTCCAAAGCTTCTAGGCGATCCTTGTAGTGATTCTTTACCATAATCTCTTGGGTTAGTAATTTTTAACTTATTTTCTTCCATTTAAATCAACATCTATTGAATTTCTAGGCATAAAACATGTAATTAAGGGTAGAAAACTAGGAATTTGGTTAGAGTTAGGGCTTTTTGATTAATTGTGATTTAGATCTCATTTTGGGGTCGAATTTTGAAAATAATTATATATTTTGGCTCGTCGGTGAATGTGAGGTTTGATTTTGGTCCAAAACTCATATTTTGACAAAGCGGGCTTGGAGTCGATATTTGGGTTTTTGGGAAGAATTATTGGAAATCTATAATTAGGCATTAGATTCGCATTGTTTAGCATTTATCGATGTTATGAAGTCATTTATGTATAGATACAATCGATTTGGAGCCAAATTCGAGAGGGAAAACGGTAATTGAGGATTGAGTTGGTCGTGAAAGTTTGAGGTAAGTGTTCGGTCTAACCTTAGTTTGAGGGATTAGGAGTTGAGTCATATTTTCTACGTGTTTCTTGTTGAGTACAACGTACAGGCATGGTAACGAGTATCTATACGTTGGTGTCGAGCATGACCCTGGGTCTTAAATTGATACTTGTTGTATTCTTGAATAATACTATGGTTGTTATAGCGAGTAAATCCGTGGTATTGAGTATAGACTTAGTTTATTTTCGTAAGAGTTACTTATGAGTTAGAAATGGCGATAATAGAGATGATTAGAAGTTGAGTTCAGATTGGTTATAGTTGATTATCCCTTACCGGGACTGTTGTTATGATTAATGTGAGATGTATATTTAGAACGGGTTGCGCGCCGCAATACTATAATATATATATATATATATATATATATATATATATATAGACCAGGTTGCATGCCGCTGCAACTTTATATATAAATAAGGATTGGGTTGCGCGTCGCAACAGTTGTATTATTATACTATTTTAGATACGGTACTATTCTTTCATGTTTATTTGGTTTCTGCTAGGTTGAGTTGTTTCCCCAAAGCATGTACCCCCCTCCCTTTTTAACAGCTTATTACCTGTTTACTTTTTCGTCATATATTATATAACTGCACAAGTTTATCTGAAGTCTGGTTCTAGACTTGTCACTACCTCGTCGGGGTTAGGCCAGACACTTACCAGCACATGGGTTCGGTTGTGCTGATGCTACACTTTGCACAAATGTGCAGATACCAGAGCAGCATTTGGTGCACGACATTAATTCGGGAGCCAGCCTTCAGTCCACTGAGACACCGAGGTAGCCTTGCAAACGTCTGCAGACCCGACGTCTCATCGATCTTTCTTTATATCGTGTTATCTCATGTATTCGAGACAAACATCTTTACTTTTCCTTCAAATTGATGTATGTAGTATTCGTAGTGGACCGTGGATGTTGTGACACCATATTCTGGGTAGAGACATGTATTGGCTTCTAGATATTTTGTTCCATAATCATTTAAGACTTCCGCTAAGTTTTATTTTCCGCTGTCATTTAAATGCTTATTTATTATTAATTTAATTGATTCAAAATGAATTAAAACGAAAGAGTAAATGGTTTTGAGGTTCATGGCTTGCCTAACTTCTACGAGTAGGCTCCATCACGTTTCCTGAGGGAGGGAATCCCGGGTCTTGATAATATTAGTTGTAATTAGCAAATGTATTAGTTGTTATAAGCATATTAATTGATAGTTAGACTAAGTATAGTATTATTTGTTGTTGCTGGTGGTTATTTGTTGTTGCTATTTTGTTGGGTTTTCATGATTTGAATGGCAGCACTGTAAGATGCCATTATAGGATTTATATTAGTTTAAATTAGCAGGTGGTGTAGCTTTAAAGCAGCCATTTTTACCTAGTTTTTCGACCGAATTCAGTCGGAAATTAATTATAAATTTCCAATCGAATTCGGTTGGCAATTTCAAATAAACTCTCTAGATTATTGAAATTTCTTTATATTTATTTTTTTTAAATAAATTAATAATGTACAAATAATTACTTAATTAAATAATAATATTATTTTTTGAAATTTTCGACCGAATTCGGTTGGAAAACTAAAATTAAAAAATAATATTAATAATATTTTCTGACCGATTTCGGTCGATAATTTGAAAATTAAAAAAATATTACGATTTCGGTCGGAAATTTTCTATCAATTGTTGTCAGTTCATATATTAATTTCCGACCCATGTCGGTCGGAAATTATGGACGGAAATCACCTCATTTATAGCAGTCACGTTGTTTTCAACTGCACCATTTTGCTGCTAAAGCATCAAATTTACATATTCCCTATTAGCAGAAAATTAATACTTTAACAATATTGGGCATATTTAGCACATGAAACTCATCAAAGACAATAAGAATGATGATAAATTAACATTAAATTAAGCATATGAAAATATGCCAAACATCTCTTATGTGCCGTTTCAGTGAACAATTTCCTCCATTAATTCCAGATGAGCAGTGTTACGTTTTTCTTCTTCGTAAATCACTTTACTCTATTACTTCCTCGGTCGCATTTTATGTAAAAGTGTTTAACTACGTTTGTAATTTTAAAAAACAAAGATTTTTTTTAAACATAATAGTGTTAAACATGTCATGACATTTTAATAGCTATAAACTATGTCATTAAGTGTAAAATAAAAAACTCGAATTAAACAATTTCTAAATATAAAAAAATAATATTTCTTTTTGGAACACACAAAAAATAAAATATACCATATAAAAGAAAAAAAAACAAGAAACACATAACATGATTCCAATATTCAAAGGATGCTACCGCAACATTTAAGACCCAGTTTGGAAAAACGAAATTCCAAGTGATCACACTACGCAAAAGATTAGAGGAATAAGTTTGCCACCACATTTACGGTTGCAAGACTAGTTGATTTTTGGTCTTCTCATTGGTCTAGTCCTCGGGGTCCATATAACCTGGAAAATTTTTCTAAAAAATTTGGAAATTCCGCCATGAAGAATTAGAAGGGGAGTATTGTATCAATGATAAAATTGTCTCTATGTAACATATAAGTTTCAAGTTCAAATCGTGAAATTAGTCATTAATACTTGCATTAGAGGGTAAAATGTCTACTTCACACCTTTTAGGATATGATCTTTTCCCGGATCCTGCATAAATACTTTCACCTATTTGTTTTACAATGCCATCCTATAGGCCTAAAAATTCTCGATATAAATGTAGCACTACTTTCCACCACTCAATTCTAGAGAAAATGAAGGCAAGAAAATTCCTGAAGAACCACATAGAAAAGAAAGCAAAGACTTGGAAATTCTTTGCATTAGAGGAAACCCACCACATTTACGGTTGTAAGACAGTGTTGATTTGGTCTTCTCCATTTTCCACATAAGCTGGAAAATTTCCCAACAAAGACGTGTAATTTTTTTTTAAAAATAAAAATATGCTCTGAAACAAGATTTTCAAGAATTCCAATTTAGTTATACTAATACTCATATGACTATTTAATTTAACGTGTATCTCAAGACTTGGTTGATTTAGGTTTTACGCAACTAGTCTCATTGTAACGACCCGACTGGTCGTTTTGCGTTTTAGAACCCCGTTCCTTTAAATAAAGCTTTCTGCAAATGCCTTAACTAATTTATGACTTGCGGGGATGGGTGGTTCGGAAGTTAGAAGAGTTTTGAGCAAGAATATGTCCATTTGCTTCTTTAAGTTTTTCTAAAAAGGCCAAGTTTGACTTCGGTCAACTTTCTTGGGAAACGGACCCAGATTCGTGATTTGACGATCGCGGAGGGTCTGTGAAAAAATATGGGACCTGGGCATATGCTTGAAATCAAATTCCGTGGTCCCTAGCCCGAGTAATGAATTTTTCTGTGAAATTGTTAACTTGAAGTTCTAAAGAATTAAATAAACTAAGTAATCATTGATTCCCTAGGTATCGGGCTCGGATTTTAGTTCCGAAACTTGATACAGGTCCGAAATATCAGTTAAGACTTACCGTATAATTTGGTGTCAATTCGAGTAGTTTAAGAGCATTTTGACCCGTTAGAAGGAAATTAACAACTTGAAGTTCAATGATTTGATTCATTTGGTTTTGGGGTGGATTCCTCGATTTAGCGTTCTTCTGAGTGTTTTGAGGGTTCGAGTAGGTCCGTCTCATGATTTCAGACTTGTCGGTATGTTCGGGCGGGGCACGGGAGCCCTGAACATCAAACGAGCGAGGCTCGAGTGATGTTAGAATTTGGAAAATGACTGAAGTTTGCAACTTCTGTCATAATCGCAATTGCGGTTCTTGGACCGCAGATGCGGGACCGCAGATGTGGTCACTTGATCGCAGGAGTGGAAATTGGTAGGCCAGAAGAAGATCGCAGAAGCGGCCCAGGGACTGCAGAAGTGGTTCCGCCTATGCGCCCCCCAGACCGCAGAAGCGGTCCAGCCCTCTTTGCCCAAAGCCGCATAAGCGGCCATTTTGCGGAGAAGCGGACTCCGCAAAAGCGAAAATACCTCCGTAGATGCGGAAATACCTCCGCATATGCGAAAATAGCTGGGGGCAGAAGGGTTCATTTAATACGAACTCAAACCCATTTCTCTCATTTTTCACTCTCCACTTAAGCGATTTGGGTTCTTCCAAGCGAGGGTTTCCACATAGCTTGGTACGGTAATTAATTTCCCTTCATCCTTAGCTTAAATACAGGTATATTAAACACTAAAAATTTAGTAAAAATCAAGGGTTAGAGCTAGACCTAGGGTTTTAATAAAACTAAGATTTAATAATATAATTTGCCATGTAATGAACTAGAAATCATATATTTGTGATCCTTAGGTGATAGAGAACAACTTCCTTTGAAAAATCTCGGAATCCGGGCACGTGGGCCCTGGGTCAGAATTTAGGAAACTTGTGTTAATGGTTAGGAAATTGCTTAAATAACTAGAATTCGGCCTTGTGAGTCTATATTGACTAGTTCTTACTTCATTTAACTAGTTTGTGATCGATTGGCTCCGAATTGAGGGTTGGACTTGTTCTTGACATTGGAAGTGCGCTTCAGAGCGAGGTGAGTCTCCTTTCTAACTTTGTAAGAGGGAATTGTCCCCATAGGATTAATGAATAAATAATTACTGCTAAATGCGGGGGCTACGTACGCACCAACTAACGAGAGTCTGTGCGTAGCTACTACTATGTTGATTGTCCAGGTAGTTTAGGACCCACATCATGCTTTATTTATTAAAATTTCCATATTAATTGTCTAGTGAGATCACTTAGGATGTGTTAGAGACTTGAAAGAAAATAAAAGCAACTTGCATACTTGTTGAACATTGTATGGTATACTTGCCTTTAAATGTGCCTTTGTGTGTATTCTTGATATTGCCTGATATTTGTGGATCAGGTCGATCGCCTCAGTATGAATAGATGCATCTATAGGCATGTCGTCGACCCTCGGCAAGTGCACAGTTTCTTTCTGTTGGTTCGGCCATCGCCTCATTACTATGTGCACATGTTTAATTGCGGGAAAACTTATACTTGCTTTATTTTGCTATTATCTCAAAATGATAAATTATAAACTCAAGGTAGTGAAGTACTTGACTTATGCCACTTGCCATAAACTGTTGATACTTGTAATTTCCATGATTTGAACAAATTATACTTATATATTATTTTATTTGACCTTATTAAGTATCGAGTCGACTTCTCGTCTCTACTTCTTCGAGATTAAACGGTATACTTACGGGGTACATATTGTTTATGCGCTCATGCTACACTTCTGTAGTTAAATGTACTGGATTTGAGGTAGGTGGATCTGGACATCATTCTGGTGCATATCAATGAGCACATCTGGGACTTCTACGGTGAGCTGCTTCTCTTTCATGCCGATCCGCAACCGACGAAGTCTTTCTTTGTATTTTTATTTTCGTCTATCCTGATTCAGATAGTAGGATAGTATATTATTCTTTCGTGTATATTCTACTAGTTTTCCGTAGCTTGGGACACCAGGTTCTGGCACAGACAGTGGTAGACATTTATTTTTAGGTTGTATAACTATTTTTATATATTATTGATCTTTACTGGTCTTAAATTTAAATTGAAAATCAATTATAATTGTTTTTGCAAAGGTAAAATGAGAACTTAAATATACTTCCGCGTTAGTTGGCCTGACAAATGGTGTTGGGCGCGATTATGACCTATTATGGAAAATGGGTCATGACAACATGGTATCAGAGCACTAGGTTCATATAGGTCTCACAAAGCTAAAGGCAAACCTAATAGAGTCTTGTAGATCGGTACAGAGACATCTGTATTTATCTTCAGGAGGATATAACGTATTAGGAAAAACTACTCTTCATTGTTTTCTATCGTGCAGTGGTCATTATACTAAATTTCCCTCTTCTATTCTCTCACAGATGGTAAGGACTCGTACCGCTGACGTTCTGGACCCCGGAGGAGCTGCTCCCCCTGTTGCTAGAGGCCGAGGTAGAGGCCGGGGGAGGGCACCGACTTGTGGTAGGGGACGCGGGCGTCCCAGAGCTATCCCAGATACACCACCAGCAGATCCTATGAGGGATCCCATTATTGAGGAGCAGGGCAAGGTGCCCGCAGCTGTGCCAACTCCGGTGGATTTCATGTCTGTGCCGGGATTTGAAGAGGTCATGAGCCGCATGCTACGGTTCATGGACACTATGACTGAGGCTGGTTTATTTTTGACAGATCGAGTTGCTTCACAGGCAGGGAGGGGATCCCAAACCCCTAATGATCAGGATCCAGGTCATGCAGCCGCGGTATATTGGACTCTGGGTGTATTACCCGCAGATGGGGTTCAGCTAGTTGCTGCAGCGGCACCCCAACCCAGGCTAGCTGTGGATTGTGATCCGCAGAAGTTACTAGACAGATGGAGTAGACTTCACCCTCCAGTCTTCAGGGGTGAGCGTCATGATGATGCCCTGGACTTCATCGACAGGTGCAGGTACAGACTGCACGCCATGAGGATATTGGAGTCGCGTGGAGTCGACTTCACTGTTTTTCAGGTTGAGGATAAGGCCCGTAGATGATGGCAGTCCTATGTTCTTGGCAGGCCTGCCGGTTCTCCTCCCATTACATGGGGTCAGTTCGTACAGTTGTTCTTGGATAGGTATATTCCACCCTCTAAGAGGGAAGAGCTACGGTATCAGTTTGAGCACCTTGAGTAGGGTCAGATATCTGTGACCGACTTTGAGGCGAGATTTTCTGAGTTATCCCGCCATGCACTTATGATACTCCCTAAAGATGCAGAGAGAGTGCGGAGGTTTGTCGACGTGTTGCAGCCCAGTATCCGATTGGGTATGGCCCGAGAGGTGGAGATGGGTACAGAGTATCAGCTTCTGGTCGAGATTGCTCGCCAGATTGAGGGTACCGCCAGATGGGTAGGGAGCAGATACAGCAGGACAAGAGAGCCAGATTTTTTGGAGAGTTCAGAGGTGCCCCAGCTAGGGGCAGAGGTCAGTATGGGAGGGGTCAGCCCAGTAGGCCCCTATCTTTAACACCACCACCTCCCGCCCGGGGTGCTCCAGCACACCCCTATTTCAGTGCCATGCTAAAGAGTTCCTACCGCCCGCCAGCTATTTAGGGTTCCTCCAGTGGGTATTCAGGTCCTCAAGGTTCTTCTGGTTCCTACTTCAATGCTATGCCAGAGAGTTTATATCGTCCACCGGCTATCCAGGATCCTCCCACGGGATCTACGAGTCATCATGGACAGTCATCAGGGCAGCAGGTCACCGTACCGCATTGTTTTGAGTACGGAGACCCCAGTCACATAAGGAGATCCTGGCCCAGGCTTAGGGGCAAGGCAGTGCAGCAGGTGCAGCACCCCATGACTCCAGCACCGGCAGCCCAGGCACCTAGAGGTGGAGGGCAGACTGGTAGAGGCCGTCCCAGAGGTAGAGGTCAGACGGGTAGAGGTCAACCCATTATTGCTCAGATAGGTGGAGGCCAGCCAGCTGGCACTCCAGCTAGATTCTATGCTCTTCCAGCCAGGCCAGATGCATTGGCCTCAGATGCCGTCATCACAGGTATTATTTCCGTCAACAGTAGGGGTGCTTCAGTATTATTTGATCCAGGGTCTACTTATTCATATGTGTTATCTCTGTTTGCTCAATTCCTGGTCACTATGTGTGATTCCTGTTTCAATTCATGTGTCAACTCCTGTGGGTGATTCTATGGTTGTGGACCGAATCTACCGGTCTTGTGTGGTTATCTTTTGCGGTTTTGAGACTAGATAAGATCTTCTAGTACTCGATATGATCGATTTTGAGGTTATCCTGGGCATGGATTGTTTATCTCCATATCACGTCGTTCTAGATTGCCATGCCAAGACTATTTCACTAACGATGCGAGGATTGCCGGATTGGAGTGGAAGGGTTCCACAGTTTGTACGCCTAGCAGGACTATTTCTTTCCTGAAGGCTCAGCGTATGGTTGAGAAAAGGGTGTTTGTCTTATTTAGCTTATGTGCGAGACACCACTATAGAGTCTCCGACGATTGATTCAGTGCCAGTAGTCCGAGAGTTCACTAATGTTTTTCCTTCTGATCTTTCTGGCATGCCACCGGATCGTTATATTGATTTCTGTATTGATTTGTCTCCAGGCACTCGGCCTATATCTATCCCACCATACCGTATGGATCCTAAGGAGCTGAAGGAGCAGTTGGAGGAGTTGTTAGCAAAGGGGTTTGTTAGGCCCAGTGTATTGCCTTGGGGTGCACCAGTGCTATTTGTGAAGAAGAAGGATGGGACTATGTAGATGTGCATTGATTACCGCCAGTTGAACAAATTCACCATCAAGAACAAATATCCCTTGCCCCGTATTGATGATTTTTTTGACCAGCTGCATGGTGATAGGGTGTTCTTTAAGATTGACTTGAGGTGAGGGTATCATCAGCTGAAGATTCTGGATTCAGATGTTCCAAAGACTGCATTCAGGACTAGATATGGTCACTATGAGTTTCTGGTGACGTCCTTTGGCTTGACTAATGCTCCAGCGGCATTTATGGACTTGATGAACAGGGTGTTCAGGCCTTATATTTATTATTTTGTCATCTTCTTCATTTACAACATCTTGATATATTCACGTAGCTTAGGGGAGCACGAAGAACATTTGAGAGTAGTGCTTCAGACATTGCGAGAGCAGAAGTTGTATGCTAAGTTCTCCAAGTGTGAGTTTTGGCTAGAGTCAGTGGCATTGTTGGGGCATGTAGTGTTAGGAGAGGGTATTAAAGTGGGTCCTAAGAAGATTGAGGCAGTTCAGAGTTGGCCACGTCCTACTTCAGTGACTGAGATCAGGAGTTTTCTCGGGTTAGTAGGTTACTACCGACGATTTGTGCAGGGCTTTTCATCTGTTGCATCACCTCTGACCAGATTGACCCAAAAGGGTGCCCCATTCTGTTGGTCCGATGATTGTGAGGAGAGCTTCCAGAAGCTCAAGACGACTTTGACTACAACACCAATTCTTGTGTTGTCTTTCGGTGTAGAGATGTATACGGTATATTGCGATGCTTCTTGCGTTCGCTTGGGATGTGTATTGATGCAGGAGGGGTGATTTATTGCATATGCTTCACGTCAGCTGAAGGTTCATGAGAATAATTACCCTGTGCACGATCTAGAGTTGGCAGCCATTGTTCATGCTCTTAAGATACGGAGGCATTATTTGTATGGCGTGTCATGTGAGTTTTACACCCTCCATCGCAGCTTGCAACATTTGTTCAAGCAGAGGGATCTTAACTTGAGACAGCACAGGTGGCGTGAGTTATTAAAGGACTATGACATTACCATTCTTTATCATCCAGGTAAGCCGAATGTGGTCGTGGATGCCTTGAGCAGAAAGGCGAAAAGTATGGATAGCTTGGCATTCATTACTGTTGAGATGAGACCATTAGCTTTGGACATCTAGTCTTTAGCTAACAGACTTGTGAGATTGGATATTTCGGAGCCCAGCCGAGTTCTAGCATGTGTGGTTGCTCAGTCTTCATTATTGGGGCAGATTAAGGCCCGACAGTTCGATGATCCACATTTGGCGGTTCTCAGAGATACGGTACTTCAGGGAGGTTCCAAGGAGATTTCTATTGGCGAGGATGGTGTGTTACGACTTCAGAGCTGTGTTTGTGTTCCTAATGTAGATGGCTTGAGAGAGAGGATTCTAGAGGAGGCCCACAGTTCGAGGTACTCCTTTCATCCAGGTGCCACGAAGATGTATCGTGACTTGAGGCAGCATTACCGGTGGCAAAGGATGAAGAAGGACATCGTGTAGTATGTAGCTAGATATTTGAATTGCCAGCAAGTCAAGTATGATCTCCAGAGGCCAGGTGGCCTACTCCAGCAGATGCCCATTCCGGAATGGAAGAGGGAGTGCATCACCATGGATTTTGTGGTTGCGTTGCCGCGGACCTTGCGGAAGGTTGATTCTGTATGGTTTATAGTTAATAGGTTGACCAAGTCTACTCACTTCATTCCTGTGGTGACTACTTATACAGTGGAGAGATATGCTCAGATTTACATTCGGGAGATAGTGAGGTTGCACGGTGTGCCGGTTTCCATCATATCAGACAGAGGCCCTCAGTTCACTTTCCATTTCTGGAGAGCTATTTAGAGTGAGTTAGGGACCCGCGTAGAGCTTAGCACGACATTCCATCCTCAGACCGACGGCCAGTCGGAGCGGACAATTCAGATTTTAGAGGATATGCTTAGAGCATGTGTGATTGACTTTGGAAGGCAGTAGGATTAGTTCTTGCCCTTGGCGGAGTTTGCATACAATAATAGCAATCAGTCGAGCATAGAGATGGCCCCGTATGAGGCATTGTATGGTCGGCGTTGTCGTTCTCCTATCGAGTGGTTTGAGCCTGGTGAGGCTAAGTTACTTGGTATAGATTCGATACAGGATGCCTTGGATAAGGTAAATTTGATTCAGGAAAGGCTCCGCATAGTTATGTCCAAGCAGAAGAGTTACGTAGATCGGAAGGCGCGTGATGTATAATTCATAATTGGTGAGAAGGTTCTCTTGAAAGTCTCGCCAATGAAGGGCATTGTGAGGTTTGGAAAGAAGGTCAAGCTAAGCTTAAGCTTTATTGGCCCCTTTGAGGTGTTGAGGTAAGTTAGAGAGGTTGACTATGAGCTTGCTTTACCTCCCAGTTTATTAGGAGTTCATCCAGTTTTTCATGTATCGATGCTTCGGAAGTATCATGCCGACCTATCACATGTGTTGGATTTCAGTATCATTCAGTTAGATGAGAGCTTGGGCTGTGAGGAGGAGCAGGTTGCCATTATTGATAGGCAGGATCGCCAGTTGCGGTCCAAGAGGATTTCTGCGATAAGGGTCCAGTAGAGGGGCCAACTGGTGGAGGAGGCAACCTGGGAGTCCGAGAAGGATATGCGAAGCCGATACCCCCACTTATTTAGTAGTCCCGGTACTTTTTTATGTCCATTTGAGGACGAACATTTGTTTAAGATGTGGAGAATGTAACGACCCGACTGGTCGTTTTGCATTTTAGAACCCTATTCCCTTACATAAAACTTCCCGTACTTGCCTTAAATAAGTTATGACTTGTAGGGACGGGTGGTTTGGAAGTTAGAAGAGTTTTGAGAAAGAATATGTCCATTTGATTCTTTAAGTTTTTCTAAAAAGGCCAAGTTTGACTTTGGTCAACTTTCTTGGGAAACGGATCCGGATTCGTGATTTGATGATCCCGGAGGGATCGTGGAAAAATGTGGGACCTGGGCATATGCCCGAAATCGAATTGCGAGGTCCTTAGCCCGAGTAATGAATTTTTCTATGAAATTATTAACTTGAATTGTAACTTAGGAGTGCGATCGGAATCGAATTTGGAGGCCCGATGTAGAATTAGGCTTGAATTGACAAAGTTTGAATTTTGGCGAATTCTGGTTGATAGGTGAGATTCTGATCCGGGGGTTGGAATGGAATTCTGAGAGTTGCAGTAGCTTTGTAAGGTGATATTGGATATGTCTGCAAATTTTCAGGTCATTCGGACGTCGTTTGGTTGGGTTTTTGATCGAATGTGAGTTTCGAAAGTTTTAGTTTAACTTAGGCTTGAATCCGTTGTGATTTGATAATTTTTGTGTTGGTGGACGTGTTTTGATGATTGGAACAAGTTTGTATGATGCTTTGGGGTAGGTTGGTGTTTTTGGTTGAGGTCTCGGGGCCTCGGGGTTATTTCGGGTGATCAAACGGACTATTTTTGGACTTAGAACATAGCAGGTTTTCAACTGTGATGTTGCAGAGCTTTTGCTCTATGTGATCGCATAGGGTTTATTGCAATCGCGTAGAAGGCATTGGAAGGGGTTCATATTTGTTCTATGCGATCGCGTAAGAGGCAGTGCGATCGCATAGGTTCGGAAGTTTGGGCAGTGCGTTCGCATAGTGGAGGATGCGATCGCGTAGTGTATTTGGGCCTGGGGTCCCTGGCAGTGAGTTGTGCTATGCAATCGCATGGGTTGTAGTGCGATCGCATAAGAGGAAATCTGGAGGTTGGAAATTTGTGCTATGCAATCACAATAGCAAGGGTGCGATAGCATATAGTAAAAACTGGGCACGCAAAAGGGTTTTAACAACATTTCATCCGCGAACCAAGTCTATTTTCCTCCATTGTTAAGCAACCTTGAGATCTTTTTGGTAGATTTTGAAGACGATTTTGACGGGAAGTGATTGGAGGTAAGTCTCGTGGCTTAGAAACACCATTTAATTGAAGATTCATCCTTTAATTCTCTGAAATTTGGGTAAAAATTGAAGAAACTAAGGCTTGGTTTTTGGAAATGTAAATTTGGAATTTGAAGGGGCATTTGAACTTCAATTTTGATGAATTTAATATGTACGGACTCGTGGCGAGAAGAGGATTCCAGTGATGTGAATTTCGAAATTTTTCGAGAAGTGGGCCTGGGGCTCGGATTTTGCCAACTTCGTATTTTTGGGTATTTTTTGATTGGGTATTGTTGCCTTAGCATATTGTGATGTATTCGCTCTGTTTTTGGTTAGATTCGACGCGCGTGGAGGCCAATTTGAGGGGCAAAGGGTTGCGAGCGAGGAATTTCACCGGTTCGAGGTGAGTAATACTTGTAAATGATATCCTGAGGGTTTGAAACCCCGTATTTTCACATCATAGTGTTGTATTGTGGTGACTTGCACGCCAGGTATGAGAGTTGGGTAGAGCACCATTGGGGATTATGACTTGGTCCGTCCCGGTTGTTGATTTTACTGCGTGATTGAAAACTACTTGATGCTATCATGATTTGGGATGATTGCCATGTTTTGGGCTTCGTGCCGATCATTTGAATCCTTCAGGGATTGATATCACTATTTTTGCATTACGTTGCATATTATTTGATCTCAGTCCAAGGTTCTAAATATTGTTTTGCAAACCCAGCTATCTTTCTAAGATTTGAAAACTTAAATGATATTTTACTGACATTTTGAGCTGGCAACTGCTATTTTGCTATTGCCCAAGGGGCTTATGTGCATTTCTTGACTATGTATGGATCGGGTTGCGCGCCGCAGCGGTGTGACATTGATATCATTGATATTGCGCTTGGGCTATAGGAGCCCCTCCGGAGTTTGAACCTCTACAGTGAGCGCGGGTACCCAAATATATCGGGCTGTACGCCGCAACATTCATGTGCATTGCATTTCATTCACGCAATGTTTCCTGTCTGTACTATGTGGCATGACATTTAGCACTCTCATATCATTGACATCCATACTATTTCTTGCGTTGTGTACCAGATACCCTGGTGTTATTTGTAAATAGAGTAATGTAACCGAGGGGCTGATTGTGTGCAGACTTGCACTACCTGATATCGCATTCATATGCTTGCTGTTGGAAAAGAATATTTTCAAAAGAGATTTTTTTTAGACTGAGCTAGATGTTTCTAAAGGATTTTCATGGTTTTACTATTTTGTTCAAAAGGTTGTATAGTAATATATAGCATGATGGAGTGTTCTTACGTGATTTCTTACCCCTCAGTTATTATTTACTCTTATTACCACTGAGTTGGAAGTACACACTTTACTCCCTGCACCATGTGTGCAGATTCAGGTGTCTCGAGAGCATAGTTGAGCTATGCGCTACTTCAGAGTTTCTCAAGAGTTGTCGAGGTAGCTGCCTGACGTTCCCAGGACCCGACTCCTCCCTTGTCCCTTTATTATTTCCGCATTTTAGAACATCAGTATTACTGAGGATGTATTATTTTGTTATCCTAGAGGCTCTAGACTCATGACCCCAGGTCTTTGGGAGTTTTATTTGCAGTTGTTGTGATTTTCGTACCACTTCTGTCTATAATCACTGTTTAGAACTATATTATCTGATAATCTAATGCTATAAAATGGAAAATGGGTTGTGTGGTTGAGTTGTGAGTGTTATATGATCGGGCTTGCCTGGCATTTGATGTTGGGCACCATCACGACCGGGATTAGGGTCGTGACAAAGTTTCAACGACATTTATATTTGAATTACCTTGCTTATTCAACTTTGCCAGATAGGCAGGGCATTGTTTCTTGTGATGCCCGAGTTGTTTGCAATGATAGCACTTGCCTTTGGGCTTTTTCACACCTGCCGCACCACCAGGTGCCAGAACCTTTTGAGCCTTCTTCTTTTTCTTATTGCCTTTCAACTTAGAAACCGAAGCTTTCTCAACATTGAGTACCACAACTAGAGCTTGTTGTTTGATAATATATTCTACCACTTGTAGCTCATTCAACAATTTCGCTAGTGACAAATCCATTTTGTTCATATTGTAGTTCAAGCGAAACTGTTGAAAACTGTCAGGCAGAGTCTTCAAGACCATCTCAACTTGAGACTCCTTATCAATCACAACTCCAAGGACCTCTAGTTCATTCAGAAGACTCATCATCTTCAGAACATGGTCCTTGACCGACGATCCTTCAGCCATCTTAGTGTTCAAAAGGGCTTTCATGGCTGTCTGCTTAGCTGCACGATTTTGCTCACCAAACATCTCTTTGTGACTTTCGAGCATATCATAAGCAGACCTCATAGACTGATGCTGATGTTGCAAAGCATTTGTCATAGAGGCAAGAATGTAACATCGCGCCATCTCATTAGACTTAACCCATTTGTCATAGGCCTTAACCGGATCATCAATAGCATTTTCAGATTTTTCTGGGCACTCCTCAGTGATTACAAATTTGTAACCTTCAGCAGCTAGGACAATAACAAGGTTCATTTTCCAGTCAACATAATTCGGTCCTTCTAACTTGTTTTGGTTCAAAATTGAGGCAAGTGGGTTGAATGAAGACATGGTTAATATGGGTGATATTCACATTAAATAGATCATTAGTTATGTATTAAGAATGATTAAATTCAAAACAACACATTATACATATAACCATGCTCATTGAATAGTTAGATTCGTTAGGGAAACTTAACTATTCATGCAAAATATATGACTGACGTAAGATATTAACCCCATAAATTTAAACAGGACCAACTCAGATGGAGAGTAAAATGTTAATTTAAGATAGGTAAATATCACTTTTATAAACTCTATTTTCATTCAATCTACATATAACTCAGTTGGAGAGTTAATACAAGTAACAAAATAACTAGATGCGAAACTACAGTAATCATCTATAATGAATTTATCCGATGTGGAAGAAGACCTATGTCAACATATAAATTTATTATATTACTGTAAAACATGATTGGAAACAACGGAAATTGAACCCTATCATCACAGATATCTATATATATATATATATATATATTTAATTAAAAAATATTCCAAAAATAGAAAAAAGACCAAAACTCAATCTAAACGACCCCAAATTGCCAAAAAACGACGTACATCATTAGCAAATGAGTTTTTAAGTTGGGCCATTTCTGATGAACCTACAAAATTTAAGGTCAATCGGAGTTCGACAAAATTTCAGAATTTGTCGCGTGCTAGAATTATGTTTTTGGCGTTTTAAGTATTTTTAATTATTTTTACATGTTCAAATCACAAAATATACTGATGTTTGTTAATACTTTCAGAAATCAAAATTTTTTTATTTAATAAAAACGTGTTTAGACAGAATTAATCGAAAATTCTGTATATTAATCCAAAATTACATAACTAATATCATACAAAACAGTCAAGTTTTTATTAATCAGAACGCAACTAAAACAGATTAATGGTATTAATTCACTATTTATGCATATGTATATTAACCCATAATTACAGAATTAATAGCATTCAGAAAACACAATCACGTTTTTTTCAAAAAAAATTGCTAATTAGCAAAAAACGTAATTTAAACAGACTGTTATTTAAATGTAACACCACTGTTTTTACATATGTATATTAATTCATAATTTCAGAATTACTGAATTAAGATACTAATAAATACAATCACGTTTTTAAACATAGAATAATCATCCAAACATATGTATCAATAAATAATACATTTTAATATTAATCTATGCATGTTGTATTACATTATCTAGTTAGATGTAAGACGACGTCTGACATCAATTGTTAGATCATACGCAGCGGAAGCAAGCATACTAGCCAGACATCAAATACATGTGAACTAGACAACGCAATAATTACGAGATTAGAAGCACTAACCTTTTGAAGTAGTTGCACAAACCTTCCAAGCAGCAAGAATCCATGGCTGCAGTCTTCTACTATTTGCCTAGTAAAACCTTCGACGATTTTGCTATTGGGTGGGCAAGAACAATACAACTGAAAGGTAAATAATTCAGTGAAACTAGTCTTCCTTTAATAGACCCGTAATTAAGCCATAATAGGGCTAAAAAACGTGTAGGATTCTACAAGTAGAATCCTACTCTAAGTGAAAAGGATAACTTTTCTCCGAAACTACTTTTTACCCAAGTCTGTCCAGATTTTTACTAGGTATAGTAAGGACCACATCAATAATAAGAGGCTACTAATTATAGTATTAATTCGAAATTAGCATGAATTAATTCTTACTATAATTAATTGCAATTTATTCCACTAAAAACTGCAATTGAACTCCTCAATATGAATTTCGAAAATTCATCAATACTTATTTTAACTCCCCATGTTAAGATTTCAAATACCAGTTAATTAAATTAAATCACTGAAAATTTTATTCAATTAACTAATTAAATCCTTTATAATTCCGCTTAAACCATTTCATGTGGCGGATACAAAATCCACCGACCTGGTTTTCACATGAAAACTTATAAGCTTACATAAAGGGGTATCATCAAATCCAAAATCGAGTCATGGATTCTATCAACTAATTATTATTCACTAATGTTATTTGTTATTGTCCAATCTATTAGGCATATACTAACTCTAAATAGAGTCGTACCTTTTGATAAATCAAAACAATACACAAATTACATTGATCATAATAATTATATCAAGATTAGGAGTATAAGCTCATTTAATGAATTAGAGAAAATAATTTATATATTCAGTACAAAAATATCTTTTCTGTACTTGGTTCGTTTAATATACACTGAGTATAATAGCGCAAGAAGTTGGAGTAAAACTACTCCAATAATCAAGACAAATTATACAATAATCTTATGCTACATTCATCAAGATATTTTGTCAAACAATATCTTTGATTGTGAACATAATTTATTAATTATGAGAACCAACAATTTAATCTTCTGTGCATGAGCTAAGACTCCATACACTAAATTGTCTACTACATAACTAAAAGGACACACATGTAACAAATGATCTATTTAAAATAGTACTTTATTGAATTGAATAAATTAAATAAATAATTGTTCCATAAAGAATAAAATATAATACTATATCTAAACCGCATGGTTAATAGTATATCCCAACAGTGTTGTCTTCTAAGAATTATTAAGTCCTGATCACAAATTTTCTATAGTGATTTTATCTTGAGTCTATCTAAATTTGATTGTACAGTCAGACATTTCCATAATAGTATCCATAGATAACTGTCATTCACTATAAAAGTCAACTTTTTCTCGAACCGATTTTTAATGTTATGTTATAATATATATATCCTTTATATTAGCATTTCTTTATAGTATCCAAAAAATATCATAACAAATACGACTGTTATTAAGAGGTTTGATTGTATTCATGGTTGCACATCCTAACCGTATATTTTTACGCAGAAAAAAGTTATCAGGAACCATCTAATGTCTATATTTGTATGGAGTTAATACTTGTAAAATAATTAAGCAAGAAGATTAAGTGTATTTTTATTTTAGTCACGAGTATATTCCCTAATTCCTACATTATATTAAAGAACTTGTCATATTCAAACTTGTTGCAATTAAGAATTCTCTTTTTTCAACTTACTGTTCAGGGTTCACACATAAAATTTAATTGGTGATCAATTAGTGTGACACTAGCTATATATGTTTTGCTCGCTTAGATTTTTGCCTCCAGCACGACTCGCATCATTTTCAATTGTATCGTTTTGTTCCTAAAGCATCACATTAACATCCCATTAGCAGAAAATTAATACTTTGACAAAATTGGACATATGTATCACATAAAACTCATCAACGACAATAAGATCGAAGATAAATTAACATCAAAATAGATTAAAATATGTCAAACATCACTTGATTTAAAGAATAATGGGACACAGCATGCCACAAGTGAAAATTCAGGCCATTATATTTTTGCACATGAAATGTATGATGGCTATAAAATTATGTTATTAAGAGTAAAATTAAAATTAAAACTAAAGTGTGTTTAAAAATAAAGTATTTCACATAAAATGAGAAAGAAATCAAATAACGCATAACGATATTCTAATGTTCAAAGGATGCTATCACAACATTTAATTTAAGACCCAGTTTGGAAAAACAAAATTCAAAGTGATCACATTATGGAAAAGATTAGAGGAATAACTTCGCCACCACATTTACGGTTGCAAGAATTGGTTGATTTTTGGTCTTCTCCAATTAGTCTAGCCCACATAACCTGGAAAATTTCCCTAATGAGGAATTAAATCAAGATGTACTAATGTTGAGATGACAACATGCATGAAGATAAGCCTCATTTAAATATGTTCTAAAAAGGAGGTCACATCACTATTTAAAAGGATAACCCAGGGTACAAAGTATACCTTGTTCATGTAGGGAGTCCGGGGAGGAGATGTACTTCAAGGGATGTGATGTAGCCCTAAAGGAAGCATTAATGACTGCTTCCATGGCTCGAACCCGAGACATGTAGATCACACTAAGACAATTCTATCGTCTTTTTTACTAACTATGTTCCATGTTCTTATAAATTTCTGCACGTATGAGGAAAGCTTTCAAATCGTTTATTTCTCTTTGCGCTCTTGTTGATTCACTATGTAATGGCTCAGCCCATGACTCAAATTAAAAATCATTTCTTCATTGCCATCTTATGTAAAAATGTGCTAAATTAAGGATTTTTTTTTTACTTTTAACCCGCGTCAGAAACTTTTTATATTCTTTATATTGTTCGGACCTGCTCTGCTTTACTGTTTTGAACTGTCTATTTGATTTGAAAGCATGTCTACATTTCTGCACAGTTATTTCTATTTTATCTGTACCGCTTGAGTTTGTCACTACCTTTCAGTCCAAAATCTGGATTTGTTACTTACTGAGTTGGATGTACCTACATTACTCCCTGCACCTTGAGTGCAAATCCAGGCGTTTTTGGTCACAACGACAGTTACTAATTAAGGCTTAAGAGTTCGGAAACTATCAAGGTAGCTGCACGGCATTTACAGGCTTTGACTCTCCTTCTTTATCACTAGTTGTATTTTCAGTTTATTTCTCTAGACACTCCATGTAGTTGACTGTATTCTATTTTAGAAGTTCATGTATTCAGTGACAACCCGGTTTTTGGTTGGATTGTATCGTATTTTGGGATTTATTATGTTTTCAAAAAGGTTTCTTTAATGTTAACTGTTACCTTCTTTATTTTCAAAGTTATTCTTACTGTGATGAGTTGTTAAGTAGAGGTTGACCTAGTTCTATGATAGGCGTCGTCACGACGATTGATTTTGGGTCCTGACAGATCAATTAGCTCTTCTTTCTTTGAAATCCCAAATTATTTCAAATCCCTTTCACTGCTTTGATGAAAACTGGTTTCAAACTACTTCTGTTTGCCATTGGGAATGAGTCACTTCGGCTTCTCGCCACCAAAGAGTTAAGTCGTTGAATCTTTCCAACATGGCTCTTACGAGCATAATTCCACAAGATTTTGGAAACAATACATTTTTTGTTCCTTTTGACTTTGTATAATGACCCGACTAGTTGTTTTGAGCTTTTGCACTTAAATTGCCAGTTCTGGGGCATGATTTGTCTGTGTGGTATATTATGACTCATGTAAATCATTGCTTTTTCTTTCAAGATTAATCAAAATGAATTAGGAAGAATAATTATCAGTTTAAAACTTAAAATTTGAAAGGTTTGACAAAGATTTGACTTGTTTTCATATGATCTCGGATCAAAATTTTTATTATTTTTTTAGCTCCGTTAGGTGATTTGGGACTTAGGAGCATGATCTGAATGTATTTTGAAAGTCCGTGAAGGTTTAGGCTTGAATTGGCGAAGTTGAGATTTGGTGTTCTCCGATTGATAGGTGAGATTTTGATATAAGGGTCGGAATAGAATTCCGGAAGTTTTAATAGCTTCGATGTATCATTTATGACGTGTGTGCAAAATTTCAGGTCATTCAGACATGGTTTGGTTGGGTTTTTTATAAAAAATGGAATTTAGAAGTTCTTGAAATTCTTAGGCTTGAATCCAATGCAAATTTTGGTTTTTAATGTGATTTTGAGCATTTCGAAGGTTGGAACAAGTTTGAATAATGTTATGGGATATGTTGACGTGTTTGGTTTAGGCCCCGAGGGCCTCGGGTGTGTTTCAAGGTAGTTTCGGATCATTTTGAGCTTTTTTCCAATAGTTGAAGCTGGTACCTGGTATTGTTCTTAGCGTCCGTGAGGGTCCCCTCACGTTCGCGAATAAGGATTTGGCTTCTGGGATTATTTTCTCCGCGTTCGCGAAGAGAGCCGCTCGTACGCGAAGAAGAAGAAATTCTGTTGCGCAGGTCTTATTTCGGAGGCTCGTATCGCTTAATCTATAATGAATTTTGAGATGATATAAAAATAAAAGTTGTATCCCTTTGAATCTAGTTTTCATAAAAATATTATACATGTCATTTGGATATTTGAAGCTAATGTTATGGCCATTATACTAGAGGTTGTCCGGGAAGAGTTCGAAAAATAATTTTTGAAAATTTTGTTCTTTGCGAACGCGAGAGGACGACCGCGAACGCGAAGATTTTCGGACCAAGGAAGCTCGGGTGAGGTGGTATTTCGAGAAATCTTTAAGAAACACATCAGGGTAAGGGGTTTTAACTTAATTTTGATTAGATTACCCCAATCCATTGTTATTTTTAACATGTAATTGGTGCTTTAAAGTTGGAAAAGTTTGAAAACCCTCTTGGATATATTTGAGGGTTGAAATATTATCGAAAATTAGTAATTTTGGCATGGTTAGATTCGTGGTAGAATGGGTTGTCGGATTTTGTGATTTTCATCGGATTTCGAAACATGGGCCCACGGCCAATTTTGAGTTAAATTTTCGATTTTGTTGGAAAATTAGTATTTTTATATAGAATTAATTCCTATAATTAGTATTGACTGAATTGAATTAACTGTGACTAGATTCGTGTCGATTGGAGGCGGACTGAAGGGGCGATGACAATTTAGAGTAGGATTTTGCTCGGATTGAGATGAGAAATGATTGTAAATGATATTGTGAGGGTTTGAAACCCCGAATTGCAAATTGTAGTTCTATGTTGAGGTGACTTGCATGCCGGATAGCGAGCGTGGGGAAGAGCACCATTGGGGATTATGACTTGGTCCGTCCCATTTGATGAATTTACCGTATATTTGACTGAAAATTACTTGTTATCGTCACGATTTGCGCTGATTGCCATATTTGGGCTTCGTGCCAACTATTTGAACCCTTCGGGGATTATTATCAATGTTTCCTCACTGTTTTGACTTATTACTTAACTCAGTCATGTTATTTTCCACTATTTTCTAACTTAGCCACTTTTACTCAGTTTTGAGACTTAAATGATATTTCTAAATGATGTTATGGGCTGACAACTACTGTTTTACTAATGCCCGAGGGGCTTGCGATGATTTTCTGACTAAGAGTGGCCGAGGGCCAGATTTGAGGATACACTGAGTGATATGAGGCCGAGGGCTTGAGATATATTTATACGCCATGAGGTGGCTCGAGTGATGTGAGGCTGAGAGCCGAGGGTTGATGATACGAGGTGGCTTGATATAGCGCTTGGGCCGTAAGGGGCCCCTCTGGAGTCTGCACACCCATAGTGAGCGCGGGTAACGATTGTGATAAGAGAGTGAGCCCGAGGGGCTGATACTATTTTGAGATTAAGCCCGGGGGGCGAACCTTTATGTGTTTGTCTTTCATATTTACTTGTCATACTATGGTATTTGTGCCCGAGGGGCCGATTTTTTGTGCTTACCGGCACTAACTCTTTTGCAATCATTTGCATAACTGTTGAAAAAGTCATTTTCAAAGGAGGTTTAAACTGAGATAAGATGTTTCTAAAGATTTCACAGCTTCACTTTTTTTTCTCAAAAGGTTTTACATTGCTTCTATACAGCATGTTAATTTGCTTCACGTGATTTCTTACTGCTCAGTTGTTATTTACCTTTATTACTCAATGAGTTGGAGTACTCACTTTACTCCCTGCACCTTGTGTGCAGACGTAGGTATTTATGCACCCGGTAGCAGGTTTTTGGCAGATTGGAGGCAGGGTTATCAGAGTTTAGCGAGGTGGCTGTCAGCGTTCGCAACACCGCTTTTCTCCCTTTTCATTCGTCAGTCCTATTTTGTATATCTCAGACCTTGTAGTTGTATTTATACTCTAATAGATGCTCATGACTAGTGACACCCCCACTTTGGGCTGTGTTTGGGTTGTACTTCCGCATTATTACGGTGTTATCTACTATTTAGAAATTATTAAATCATTTTTTTAGCCTGCTTTATTGTTGTTTAGCTGTTTGACTTCGAATTAGAGATGTGTCGGCTGGCCTTGTCTCCACGAGAGGTGCCATCACGACCGGGTATGGATTTAGGATCGTGATAAGTTGGTATCAGAGCCTAGGTTACATAGGTCTCACGAGTCATGAGTAGGTTTAGTAGAGTCTTGCAGATCTGTATGGAGACGTCTGTATTTATCCTCGAGAGGCTGCAAAACCTTTAGGAAGACTTTACATTCTTGAATTCTTATCGTGCGTCCTTTGATTCAGCTTGAAAGGTAACTCTTGAAATTCCCTCCACGCGTTCATATGCGCGCATGAGCGCACAGTATCAAATGTGCATCGATGGCTTGTGATTTCCCTGATTGAGGGGCGAGATGTGATCTTTATGAGTTTGATGTTGGGCCAGTCTGGAGGACTTGAAGACGGGTCTTTGCCTATGGCTTGAGAGCCAAGGTGCTGATTGCATGAAGTAAGTGTTTTGAACTTATACATTCATTAGTTCCCTATTGGTAGAAGTAATAACTGAATAACTACATAATGAGTCTGTTATGACTACGAGGTGTATTCATATGATTTTGAAACGACGAGAAGGGTTTGCTGGAAAATATGAGAACTATTAGGTACTTGATTTTTAGTTCAATTGAAGGTATAGCTCCAAGTTATGGGTATGAAGAATCTTTTCATGTCTCCTAGATTGGGAGCGAAGTAAATTTAATGTTGCGGTATGAGTTCAGACTCAAGAAGATTAAGTGACCGCATAATGTTTATGACGGTGGAAGGCATACCAAAATGTTAGTTTGAGGCGAAGCAGTTGGGCTATCTCGCGCGGAGTTTTCTGAAGTTGTGTGATCCTTACATTGTCTGTTAGGAGATCTTACTTGCAAGTGTAATATATGTGTCTCAATTTAATCTTGGGTCACTTAAGAGAGTAGGATTCAACTGTTGTGAGACTAAATGCGAGGTTTGCAGAAAATTTAAAGTACCAGATGGACTGTGTTTTACAAGCTTACCAAGGATTTGAGTTTAATCTCACTAGGGTATTATGGAATTAGTAGAGTATAAGTGTTACGAGTTATTGAGTGTGTTTTGATCTATGGATTTAAACCAAGTGGTATGTTTTGATCTATGGCTTTAAACCAAGTGGGGGAGTCTACTATTACTTAGTTGATTTCACAGTTATGTGCTATGTTGGTTTCAATTTGAGGCGTACTAGTGAATCAGTTATGGCTTAAGGAGATTGAGACCAAGGATGTCTCGAGTGAAGGAAAATTTTGACAAAGGTCGTGTCATGCTTTATAGGTGTTAGAGAATCTCAGAATGTCTTAAGTCGTTGCTGGTAATTGATGCTCGGTGCGTAGAGCAGGACGTTGTATGGTTGTAATGGAATGACATCACCTTCCACGGTGTCAGAATGCTAATAAGGCACTGTTGGTATGTTCATTTGATCAGGCTAATTGCAATTGGAATAGAGTGAATGACTCTCGAGAATGGTTCTAATGTGTTCAAGATTCTACATGTAACAATTGGGTATCTTAAAGGTGTATATGTTGTTAGAAACTGAGTTTTCATTGAAAGAGGTCAAGACTTGTGGTATTTCTACGTTGATTATGGGATTCAATGTATCAACATCAGAAAGGCAAAGGTAACAGATTTAAATGTATCAACTAGACATTGTGGTTTTATGCTTGGGTCTCAAGTGGTAAGCCATGGTTGAGGAATTGTTGTGCTACAGCAAGAGAGAATATCAAGTTGAAGATGGATCAGAAGGAAATTCAGATAGGCAGGGTAGCTTGATAGTAGACCGTAGCGGTAGGGTAAAGATATGATTAGTTCCTTGTGAGTGTTTGAGATAATGAGTTCTTACAGGTATCTTTCGGCAATGCTCTTAGGTTTTGATGGCTTGCTTAACTTGGTCGAGTTAGAAGGATTCAGTACTGGCAGGTCTAATTTGTGCAAAGGGAACTTGAAGTCTCCTTGATGGTTTTTACCGCGGATTGGGGGATGCATATTTTCTATGGACATGCGGAACATGGATGTATAGTGATTTTCTTCTAGATGGGACCAATGGAAAGTTCTTAACTATTTGAGTACATAGATGTTTGTGGCTCAGAAGGGATATGAAGTTCTCGTGTTATTCTGGGATGGTATGGCACATGCGATATATTGTGTAGGATTGAGATTTGCATGTGTATGGTCACAGTTCAGGTTTGAATGGAAGGTCATAAATTCTTAGGCAGCACGAGCAGTTTTAGATAATTCGAGAAATGAGCTTCAGATGATTTGAGAAATGACCTTCAGATGATTAAGGAACCGATAATGCTAATTGAGGTGATTTTACGAGGGTATATGTTTCAGAAAGAGTCAATGTGATTAAGTTGATGGTACTTCGGTAGTATTGTAGCACTTCTTATTAGATCGGCTGTTGATATTCGTGTTTTCTTGGTAGCACATAAATCTTAAAGTATCTCTCATAGAATGATTGAGTACTATAGGTGAGTTATATATGCGAGTAGTGAAATTGGGATCAGATATTTTAATTCGTGTGTTTTATGGACTTGGAGACTGGAAGTTCTCATATACAGGTTAGCTCATGGTTGTGGATGACAAAATATGGGTAAGTTAGTCAGATGTTAGTATGTGCTATGATTCAGTCATTATGAACCTTTGAAGGATTATTTATCTGTTGTGGGTAACTAGAGTTGATATGTGGTCCATTGGGAGACCTATATGGATATGTGTCTGCCATCAAGATGGTTTGTTGACTTCGAGTTGCTGCTAGCGAGGGATGTATTGATTCGGTTGTTAATGAGCTATTAGAAACTAGGGGATCTATGAGTTATCTTTTCGTGTTGTGAGATGATAGGATTCGTTGGTTATAGGCACAAGTGGTGCGGTTCCAATGGGTTCTCGTAGTGAAATTCGAGCGGGAAGAGTACTAGTTATTGCTTGGTGGATGGTGTATCGATTATGCCCTTTCGAGTATGTGTAATCTATGTAAATTGCTTTACGATGGTTATGATGATTGTTTTGGTTTTAGACATCATATTGTGCATGGTTGCCGATTGTGGAGCATAGGGTCTTGATGTGTTTCATGTGGACTTGCATTTGGATGAGCTGGCGCATTGGAGAGAAGTTATATGGATGTATGATCATGTGAGTTAGATTCGTGTGTTCTGTTTCTATGATGGGAGACGGGTTCTCAGTCTTGTGATGTGATAGTATTGGTGAGCTTGAGGTACAACTCTTTCATTGGAGTCATTTCATGATTTGAGATGTTCGAGCTATTGCTTATTGGTGCGCGTTTTGGTCAAGTTGTGGCTTAGTCCTGTATTGATGTGTCATGTCACCAAAGTAATGTATTGGATTAGAGGAGATCGTTGGGATCATTAATGAATATGAACGGATGCGATTTCATCATGTTAGAAGGATAATATCGAGCTTTAGCTCAGAAATTTGCTTTGGTATTTGCCAAAAGAGAAGTGGCTTCATGAATGGTTGATCTGGGAAATGGTTATGGCTTATTGCGCGTTTCATTATCATTGGTAGTATATGTATGTGTTGGAATGAGACTTTAGTTGATACGAGGTTTTCTACCAATATTTGGTTGTTGCGTACAACTGCTGTCAATGGAAGTTATCGCTACATGTGTTTGAGTTATGTGGTATGCCATATAATTGCACTTGAGGTTACAGGTATGGGTTAATACAACTTGTTCAGACTAATTCAAGGTATAGATGTGAGATTATGATCTTATAGATGATTTTAGAAGTGGAAATGTGGTTCCAAGGTTTATGCACTAGGTTAGATTGTCAAAGTTCAGTTACATTGTGTTATCGGACCTATATGAGATAGGGTGACGTGGGATCACCACAGGGTATATGCATGGTATGGTTATTCAGCGATTGGTTGTCTTTTGGAACAACTCTAGGCATGTTCGAGGATGAACATATGCTTAAGTTGGGGAGGATGTAACGACTCGACCAATCGTTTTGAGTTCATGCACATTGATCTCCAGTTCTCGGGCATGGTTTGCCCCGTGTGGTATATTATGACTTATGTAAATCATTGGTTTTGGTTTCAGGATTAATCAAAATGAATTTGGAAGAACAATTCTCAGTTTAAAGCTTAAACTTTGAAAGGTTTGACCAAGATTCTACTTGTTTCCATATGATATCGGATCTAAATTTTTATCATTTGGTTAGCTCTGTTAGGTGATTTGGGACTTAGGAGCGTAATCGGAATGTATTTTGGAAGTCCGTGGAAGTTTTAGGCTTGAATTGTTGAAGTTGAGATTTCGACATTCTTCGGTTGATAGGAGAGATTTTGATATAGGGGTCGGAATAGAATTCCGGAAGTTTCAGTAGCTTCGATGTATCATTTATGACTTGTGTGCAAAATTTCAGGTTATTTGGACGTGGTTTGGTTGGGGTTTTTTATCAAAAACGGAATTTGGAAGTTCTTGACTTTCTTAGGATTGAATCCGATGCAAATATTGTGTTTTAATGTTGTTTTGAGTGTTCTGAAGGTTGGAACAAGTTTTAATAATTTTATGGGATATGTTGGCGTGTTTGGTTGAGATCCCGAGGGCCTCGGGTGTATTTCGGATCATTTCGGGCTATTTTGCAATAGCTAAAGCTGATATCTAGTATTTTTCTTCGTGTACGCGAGGGTCCCCTCGAGTTCGCGAAGAATGATTTGGCGTCTGGGATTTTTTTCTTCGTGTTCGCGAAGAGAGCCCCGCGGTTGCAAAGAGGAAGAAATTCTGTTGCGAAGGTCTTACTTCGGAGGCCCGTATCTCTCAATCTACAAGAATTTTGAGATAATTGAAAATAAAAGTTGTAGCTCTTTGAATCTAGTTTCCAGAAACATATTATAATAGTCATTTGGACATCTGCAGCAAAAGTTACCGCCATTATACTATAGGCTATCCGAGAAGAATTTGAAAAATAACTTTTTGAAATTTTGTTCTTGCGAAGGCGTGAGGAGGACCGTGAACGTGAAGAGCAAATCCCTAGGCAGCAGAATAAACTCCAAACTCGTCTCACTCTTCCATTTTTGGACCAAGGGAGCTCGAGTGAGGAGATTTTTCGAGAGATTTCAATTAAAAGATCAGGGTAAGTGTTTTTAACTCAATTTTGGTTAGATTACCCGAATCCATTGTTACTTTTAACATGTAATTGGTGATTTTAAGTTGGAAAAGTTTGAAAACACTCTTGGATATATTTTAGGATATGAGGGTCGAAATGTTATCGGAAATTAGTAATTTTGGTATGGTTAGACTTATGGTTGAATGGGTTATTGGTTTTTGTGAGTTTCGTCGGATTTTGAGACGTGGGCCCTACGGGCAATTTTGAATTAAATTTTGGATTTTGCTGAAAATTAGTATTTTCATATGGAATTAATTCCTATAATTAGTATTTGACTGAATTGAATTAACCGTGACTAGATTTGGGTCGATTGGAGGCCGATTCAAGGGGAAATGACATTTTGGAGTAGGATTTTGCTCGGATTGAGGTGAGTACTGATTGTAAATGATATCCTGAGGGTATGAAATCCCGTGTTTCACATCGTAGTGCTATGTTGAGGTGACTAGCATACCGGATAGCGAGCGTGGGGTGGAGCACCATTGGGGATTGTGACTTGGTCCGTCCCGTTTGATAAATTTACCACGTAGACGAAACTTACTTGTTATCATCATAATTTCGGCTGATTGCCATATTTGGGCTTCGTGCCAACTATTTGAACCCTTCGCGGATTATTATCATTGTTTCCTCACTGTTTTGACTTATTACTTAACTCAGTCATGTTATTTTCCACTATTTTCTAACTCAGCCACTTTTACTCAGTTTTGAGACTTAAATGATATTTCTAAATGATGTTATGGGCTGAGAACTACTGTTTTACTAATGCCTGAGGGGCTTGTGATGATATTTTGACTGAGTATGGCCGAAGGCTAGATGTAAGGATACATCGAGTGATATGAGGCCGAGGGCCTGAGATACATTTATACGCCACGAGTTGGCTAGAGTGATGTGAGGCCGAGAGCCGAGACTTGATGCCACGAGGTGGCTTGATAGAGCGCTTGGTCTGTAAAGGGGTCATCCGGAGTCTGCACACCCACAGTGAGAGTGGGTACCCATTGTGATCAGAGAGTGAGCCCGAGGGACTGATATTGTTCATAGAGTGAGCTCGAGGGGCTGATATTGTTCTGAGAGTGAGCCCGAGGGGCTGATTCTATTCTGAGAGTGAGACCGAGGTGCTAGCTCTATTATGAGATATTACCTGAGGGGCGAACTTTTATCTGTTCATCTTTCATATTTACTTGTCATTTTACCTGTCATACTGTGGTATTTGTGCCCGAAGTGCGGATTTTTTGTAATTACCAATACTAACTGTTTTGCAATCATTTGCGTAACTGTTGAAAAAGTCATTTTGAAAGGACGTTTAAACTGAGCTAAGATGTTTCTAAAGATTTTACAGCTTCACTATTTTTTTCTCAAAAGGTTTTACACTGCTTATATACAACATGTTGATTTGCTTTATGTGATTTCTTACTGTTCAGTTGTTATTTACCTTTATTACTCGCTGAGTTGGGGTACTCACTTTACTCCCTGCACCTTATGTGCACATGCAGTTATTTATGCAATCTGGTAGCAGGTTTTTGGCTGATTGGAGGCAAGGTTATCAGAGTTTAGCGAGGTGGCTGTCAGTGTTCGCAACACCGCTCTTCTCCCTTTTCGTGCATCAGTCCTGTTTTGTATATTTCAGAACTTGTAATTGTATGTATACTCTAATAGATGCTCATGACTTGTGACACCCCCGGTTTGGGCTGTGTTTGGATCGTACTTTCGCATTGTTATGGTGTTATCTGCTGTTTAGAAATTATTAAATTATTTTTTAGCCTGCTTTATTGTTGTCTAGCTATTTGATTTTGAATTGGAGATGTGTCGGATGAGCCTTGTCTCTACGAGAGACCCCATCATAATATGGTATGTGTTTAAGATCATGACACTTTGGAAGCAACAATTTTCACGAAAGTATTTCCCTTTGTACCAAACACACTATAAAACATTTGAAGATATGCCAAACATCACGGGATTAAAGAATAATGGGGAACTACATGCCACAAGTGGACCAAATTCTGCCCGTTATATTTTTTGCAGGTCTAAACATGTTTTTTGCAGATGAAGTAGATGCATTTTCAGTTATGATAGCAAGTTCCATGAGCAAACAAAATATATGAACATTTTAAAATATAGTATGTTTAAAAATAAAAATAGAACAGGTTTTGGATTAGACTAAAAAATAAAATATGCCACATAAAATGAGAAAAAACTAATAACGCATAACGAGATTCAATTGTTCAAAGGACGCTACCACAACGTTTACAGCCCACTTTGTATGCCACAAATTTCAAAGTGATCACATTGTGGAAAAGATTAGAAGAATAATTTTGCCACCACATTTGCGGTTGCAAGAGCAAGACTTTGGTTGATTTTTGGTCTTCTCCACTCCAACTAGTCTGGTCCTCGGGGCCCACATAACCTGAAAAATTTCCCTAATGAGGAATTAAAGCAAGATGTACTAATGTTGATGTAACGATCAAATCTCCATACCCGATCGTGATGGCGCCTCTCGCGAAGACAATGCTAGCCAACTAACCCAATTCGTTTCTTTAACACTTACTAAACATAAATAGATGAAAAAATGCAACTTAAAGAACATTAATTATCAATATTATAGCCTAACTCAGCCCGACCGGGGTGTCACAAGTCACGAGCATCTAGGAGGGTCTTTATTACAATTTTTAAAGTCTATAATACATAGAGTAAAATCTGAAAATCAAGAAGAAGAAGAATCTCGATGCCGCGAATGCCGGCGGTCACCATGCTTAGCTACGATAGCAATACCTTCAATCCGCTACTAACCCGCTACCGGGTGAACAGTACCTGCAACTGTACGCGTGCAGGGAGTAAAGTGAGTACTTCCAACTCAGTGGTAATAAGAGCGAATAATATCTGAGCGTTAAGAAAACACGTATGAGCACTCCAAAATGCTATAACAGACAGTACAACCCCTTTAAAAAATTAGTAAAACCGTAACACCGAGAAAATCCTTTAGAAAATCTCAAGCTCAGTTAAAAATTCTCTTTTGCAAATATTCCTTTTCAACAGTTGTTAAAATAATTTCAACAAGTAGGGAATAATCAGAAATCAGCCCCCCGGGCTCAATATCAACCACTCAATACAGTATCGGCCCCGTGGGCTCACTCCCAACTCACAAAGTACAACATCAGCCTTTTGGGCTCAACACTCCTTAACATGTAACACCAGGGTATCTGGGCAACAAGGCAAGTAATAGCATGTATGCCAATGACGTGTGATTGCTAAAAATCATGCCACGTAGTACAAATAGGAATGAATGCATGAATGCAATGCAATGCACATGACCGCTGCGGTGCGCAGCCCGATCCATTTGGGTAACCGTGCTCACTGGGGTGTGTACAGACTCCGGAGGGGCTCCTACAGCTCAAGCGCTATAATACTGCAGCGTGCAGTCCGATCCATCTAATATACTACTTCGGCGTGCAGTCCAATCCATATAAGATACTAATGCGGTGTGCAGTCCGATCCATGCATGTATATGTATATACTGTTGTGGCGTGCAGCCCGACCCATATATAAGTCCAGAAATGCACACATAACACTGCTGCGGTGCGCAGCCCGATCCATGCTCAGTCCAGTAATGCACATAAGCCCCTTGGGCAATAGTAAAATAGCAGTTCTCAGCTCAAAACGTCAGTAAAATATCATATAAGTTTTCAAATCATAGAAAAATAGCTGAGTTTGCAAAACAGTATTTAGAACCTTGGACTAAGATCAAATAATATGTAACGTAATACAAAATAGTGATATCAATCCCTGAAGGATTCAAATAATCGGCACGAAGCCCAAAATATGGCGATCAGCCCAAATCATGATAGCATCAAGTAGTTTTTAGTCAATCACGCAGTAAAATCAACAACCGGGACGGACCAAGTCACAATCTCCAACGGTGCTCTACCCCACACTCATACCTGGCGTGTACGTCACCACAATACAACACTATGATGTGCAAATCTGGGGTTTCAAACCCTCAGGATATCATTCACAAGTACTATTCACCTCGAACCGGCAAAATCTCAAGCTCGCGACGCCTTTCAAATCGTCCTCCACGCGCGTCGAATCTATCCAAAAATAGAGCGAATACATCACAATATGCAAATAGGACAATACCCAATCGAAAACTATCGAATTATAGCAAGAACCTCGAAACTAGCAAAACCCGAGCCCCGGGCTCGCTTCTCAAAAAATTACGAAACTTACATTACCAGATTCCTCTCTCGCCACGAGTCCGTGCATACCAAGAACTCCCAAATCCGAGCTCAAATGTCCTATCAAATCCCAATTTGAAATATAAAAAAAACTCAAGCCTTAGTTCTTCAATTTTAGGCTTAATCTCTTGAATTTCTAAGTAGATTTCACAATAAATACGAGATTTAAGTTCAAAAATATTACATCCAATCGATTCTCCTTGAATCCATCTTCAATTCGCTCTCCCAAGCTCCAAAATCGCTCAACAATATAGGAAAATAACATAGGCTCGCGAATGAAATATTATTAAAAACCTTTCTGCCCAGACGCTTAACTCTATGCGGTCGCATACACCCCATTGCGATCGCATAGCACAAAAATTGAACTCCCAGAATTAACCTTATGCGTACGCATCATATACCTCGCGAACGCACAGACTTACCAAAATACACTATGCGATCGCACACGCTACCACGCGATCGCATAGAACAAACTGCTAGAAAGATTTCCGGGCCAAAATTACACAGTGCGATCGCATAACACACATTTTTATCGCATATAACAACCAATCACCCCTCATAATTCTTTCTATGCGATCGCATAACACTCTCTGCGATTGCATAGAGCAAATATGCTCTGCAACTTTTCTGCTACAATTATGAAACTCCCAACCTCTCGATAGCCATCCGAAATCACCCCGAGGCCCTCGGGACCTCAACCAAAAGCACAGATATGTTCTATTACTGATAAGTTTGTATTCTACCAACTTATCTTGTCTTTACATTTATACTTTTGCTATGTTTGAGTGATAAAATTGTGTATTTAATGTCCTTTACTTCTATTTTAGAGGTTGTATGTGATTTAGAAGTAATGGTGAAGAAACCAAGTGAAAACAAGACAAAAAGGAGCTATAATGGACAAAATAATCTGCCCAGTGAAACACTCTTTGCGAACGGGAAAGAGAACACGCGAACGCGAAAGGGAACACGTGAACACGATGAATCAGTAGCCAAAGCTACACAACGCGATGAACCAGAAGGCAAACCTACGCGAACGCGTAGGTCAAACGCGAACGCGATGTGGGGAAAAAGGAACCTTCGCGAACGCGATGATCAGAAATAGTTAGCCTTCGCGAACGTGAAGCTGGACTCGCGAACGCGATGAAGAAATCAGGCATGAAGAATGGATAGTTCTGGAATTTCACACTCAAATCCATTAATACCCAATTCAGCTCATTTGTAAATCAATCTTTGGCTTGTTTTCAGTCCTCATAGACTAGAGAGAATATTTTTGGAAGCTAGGGTTTTTGGACACACACTTGGATCTTGAAGATTGAAGTTTGTGGTTAAGATTTTCTTACCCATTTATGTTTATATCTTCATTTCCTTGCTTTGTATTGAATATTTAAGTGTGTAGTATTTATTTCCAACACTTGAACCTTGTTTATGGAAATATTCATCTTTAAAGTGTGGATTAAATACCTTTTTGTTCTTATGTATTGAATGATTTTTATTCTTTTATGAAGTGAGTTATTGTTACTTTAATTATTCTTGTTCTTTAATGTTTCCAAAGGGATTAGATAAACCTAGGACTCGCCCATTAACTCCGAATTGATTTTGGGAAAAATAGTTTGGGGTTGGGAAAGATTAATTAACAAGAACTTGAGGCGTTAACACTCATTTTATAGATTCTACCTAGGGATAGGATTGAACTACTTGTAGCCTTCCGGGTGTGCTTAATATTCTAATTGTAATTAGGGATAATTCAATTAGGAAGTCTTGTTAGTTTTCGGAAGAAGCTAATTAAGAATTATTATCCGTGGCTAATTAACATAAACTCGCTCATATTTGTAAAATCATGAAATACATTGGATCGTTACTTGAGTGTAATTCCCGATGCATTCATACTTGTAGCCATTGATCATTTTACTTGCTTTCTAGGTTAGTTTACATTTCCGCAATTAGATATAAAAACATTTTCCAACCAAAATTCTTAGTGTTTGGCATTGCGCAACTAGCGATAATTTTCTTACATGCCTAATCGCCTACACATTGTTCTCTGTGGGATTCGACCCCGACTCATAGTTGGGTAAATTATATTGCTGCGACCGTGCCTATTGCTTTTTAGTAGTGGATTTGGACGTCACAAAAATTGGCTCCGTTGCCGGGGAACAATTTGGCGTAATTTAGGTTGTTTGAGAAGTAAGCGAAAGTGCTTTGGTCCAAACTTTTGAATATTTGTGTAATTAATTTTTCGTACCTTGGTAAAAAAAAATTCTTGTTATTTCTTGTTTATTTTCTTATTTTTTGAAAAATGGCATCGTACAATGAAAATTGGTCAGATGGTAGTTGTTCATACTTTGATGATTCTTATCCTTATTGTGGAGGATCACACTCGTGGCAAAATTGTTTAAATTCTCCCGGGGGTGGATTGTGCGCACAATTTCAAACCCATGAGTGGAGTATTTGTGATAAGTGTGGTGGCCAAAATGGTCGTTGGGATTATTGTTCATATTTGTCCTTCCCTTCCCCAAGCCCCTACTATAATGATTCTACTTGTTTTTATGAGAATTATAGGGCTATGGAGATGAAAGAAGTTGAGCATGGCCAAAATGGAGAGTTCAAGATTATGTTGGAGTGTTTACTTGACAAAGGCAATGAGGAGCAAAATGCCTTGGAGGAGCTTTTGGGGAATAGTCTCCAAAATGACTTGGCGCTTGAAAGATTGCACTCCCAAATGGATGAAATGATCGAAGCCTCAAGGGCTCAAAAAGCCTCGGAAGTGAATGAAAACCAAGAATCTTCCTTGGACATTGAAAGTGAAAATCCTTCCTTGGCACTTGATCAAAACCAAGAAGAACTCTCAAATGCTCAAAATGAGAGAATAATGCTCATGTTGGAGACCATTCTTGAAAATGAGGAGAAGCACAACTTTGCACTCGAGGACTTGAAACAAAGTTTGGTACACAATGATGAACACATCCGCACTTTGGAAGATCAAATGCAAATATTGGTTAAGACTCACTATGCCCAGCAAATTGAGTGTGCGGATAAAAGCCAAGAAGAGTCCAACTCCGAGGAAGAAAGTGAGCATTACTTTGAGGAGTCAAGAATTGAACATCCGCCAACCGACTCCATGAGTACAAATGATGCCAAGAAAAATATGGAATTAGAGTCAATCAATGTAAATGCAAATGTGGTTGAGATTGACTCTAGTTCGGGGGATTCCAAGCAAAGTGAAGGTTTGAGGTCACATTCCAAGCATTTTCCAACGTTGGAATTGTGTGGTGATACGGGAGTTGAGCTACACGATTCAATGGAGGATTACGAGGAGGAAAAATTCATACCATTCATTTTACAGTTTGAGGAAACAAGAAAACAAAATGGCATTGCTCACATGAGAGCCAAGAAGTGCAAAATGAAGAATTTACACATTTTTACCGTCATCAAATTACCACCCCCCGTCGCTCGTGGTCACAAGCTTGATTCCAAGCTAGGTGCCCAATTCATATCATCCAAGTGGCGAGAAAAGTGGTAATGTTATTTGCGTCATGCAACGACGTTAAATGCGGCGCTTGGTGGGAGGCAACCCATCATTTTTCAAAAAATGTTTTAGTCGTTTTTGAAATTTTCTTTTTTTTGGATATCTTAGAATATTATTTCTAACCAATCTGCCAAGTTTCAGATTTTTTGAAGTTGATTTGAGAAGGTCGGGTTGTTCCGAAGCGCAAAAACCAGTAGCTGCCAGCACTGTTGAAGTGCAGAAAAATAGCCTTCAACGCGTTCGAGAAGCTTCAGAGAATTTAATGCTTCACGTTCGCGGCCTCTGGTCACTGTTACCCATCGCGTGAGCGTGAGCGTGTTTCGCGTTCGCGACATCTGGAAGCAGCTACCCTTCGCGTACACGTGTGACCCTTGCGAACGCGTAGGGTCAGGTAAGTTAATATGACCCAATGCTTCTGGAAATGCAATTCACCCCCTTTTTGCTCAAAACAACAGACCCATAACCCCGTAAACCCCAAAAATTCAAAATGTCTAAAAATCTTCAATTCTTCTTGCAATCATCTCCATTTTCAAGGTATGTAATCTTCACTCTCCTCTCAACTAAGTTTTGTTTCTTTTCTCCTTTTTCTTGGTGTAAAATGTGAAAGAAGAGCAACCATTGTGATATGGTTTTTAGGGCTAAACTTTTTAGCATTAAGTTGCAAATTGATGCATGAAAATTTATGTTGCTTGCTGGGTGAGATTGGTAGAGTGTGAGTGCTTATTTGTGAGGAAATTCTGGGTAAAATGTTTGTCCAAATGTGCTGTAAATGACCAAACAAAAAAAGGGCACACAATATGGTTGAAAAAAAGCCTCAAAGAAGTAATATTTTCTGGGTGAAGAAGAAGCCATCGCGAACACGATGATTACCACGCGAACGCATAAGAGGAGGCTAAATTAAACCATCACGAACGCGATGGTGCCTTCGCGAACGCGAAGGTCTGGGATTTCTGGAAAAAATATTTACTCTTCGCGAACGTGGCTGGAAGCTCGCGAACGTGAAGAGCAATGCCTCACAGTCCCAAAATTGGCAAAAAATAGTAGCTTCGCACAGCTCTGCCCGGGACCTTTTCCGCCCATTTATTCTGCTTAAATACTTCCTAATACATTGTTTTAAGTGTTTGTATGAGATTTTAACATTGTTGGTCAATTTTGTAGGTATTTTGGATTTAAAATGGAACCAGAATATCCTGAAATTGCACAAGAACATGTTTTCGGACCTGGACAGGAGGAAGCTTACGATCATGAGCGGTTTTTATCCGCGGAATGTGAGCGGAAATATGATGAACTTATGTCCAAAACCATTGTGCGCGAAAGAGGAATCAATTTAGAGAAAGTTGAGGAGAAAATGCCTGAGTTCTATGCACGCTTCATGGAGAGCGGATGGATGTGTTTTGTTGAGCCACCAATCAACGACAACCACACAATTGTTTTGGAGTTCTATGCAAATGCCATACGGACTGACTTCTAGGGTGTATTGGTGACTACTGTGCGGGGCGTACAGGTTCATTTCAGCTCTCAGATTATCAATGATGTTTATGGCCTCCCCAATGCTGACAACAAGGCTTACAAAGAGAGAGCAAGAGCAGGGGGCAACCAATGGTTGATAGATAAGCTGCATGGCGGGGTCACTTCAAAGTGGATAACATTGCAGAAGAGAGTGGATTCTCATGACTTCACAGTGGAAGCAAAGACATGGCTTTCCATCATTTGTTCCAGAGTGTCACCTTCCACAAATGACACCGATGTAATAATGGATAGGGCACTCATGATTGCCGCTCTCGTGGATGGATTGCCTGTTAATGTGGGGGAGCATATTGTCCGAGAGATTGAGGAAGCTGCTAAGGGGAGGTCTAAGAGTCTGTTCTTTCCCTCTTTGATCACCAGATTGTGCTATGATGCAGGGATGCTTAAACGCCCCAATGACGTTGAGAAAGGTCCTGGCAAGCTAATGATCCATCCCTTACTGAAAAGGGGACCAAAAGACAAGCAGAAAAAGAGGCGCATTGATATAGCCTCCCCTTCATTCGAGCAGTTCATAGAGACCACTACTGATCCCGCCAGATCCTTTGACCCTGTGGGACCCCTCCAGTCTGGACCGCACACTATGCGACATTTGTCTAGCCAGATTTATGGGGTTGATGCACATGTCAGGCAGCTCATAGCTGGCCTTCCCACTGGCCCATCTGGGGCTAGCACATCTACGGGAGCTGAAGCCCTAACATCTATGGAAGAGATGGTTAAGAAACAAAAAGATATGACGACCCAGATGGAGGCCATGAATACTAGGCTGGAAAACATGAGCCACATGAATGGTAATATAGAAAAGCGGCAAAGAAAATTCAAGGAGCATGAGAAGAAGAAGAGTAAGCTGCTTTCCAAGATGATGAAGAAGTTGAGTACACTTTGTGGTTCACATGACTCGGATTATGATGATGATCGTGCAGACTTGGAGCTTAAATTTCCCACCATATCCAGTTCTGACTGATGCAGTATTCAAGGAGCACTCTCCACCATTTTACTTTATCATTTTTTTTTTGCATTGGGGATATTGCAACATCTTTAGTTGGGGGGGTGGCTTCTTGTATAATTGTCCTTATTGTATAATTGTGGATAACTGTGGGGGATGACAGATTGGTACTATGATTATTTTTATTTTGTTATTAGTATATTTTCATGTGATGTGTTGTATTAGTATGTTTATTAATTTTTTTTATTAGCTTCTTGAATTAATTGTTGTTGGCTTCTTGAATTAATTTTTATTAGCTTCTTAATTTTTTATATAGTATGCTTTATTTTAGTGATAATATCCTTGGTTTTCTTTATACCACGGTTCTTTTTCCAAGGATGCCAATTTTTTCTTGAACCGGGTAAATTTTTGTCGACTTTTCCCGATGATGGATAGATTGACAACTTTCTTAAGGGAATTAGTCTTGTAGTTAGGATTAGTTTTTGCTAAATTAGGAAAATAAAGAGTTTGAGTTGGGGTTGGTGCCCATTGACCAAGTTATGGCTTGCTTGGTACTAACATAATTTAAACCTTGGCATATGAATTTGTGTTTGTTGAAAAAGAAAACAATTGAAGTAAGAAAATGTCATGACCTTTTAGACTCAATTTTTGGCTCTTTAATTCACTAAAAAGCTTTCTTTAGGCTATAGGTAACCTCTTTGTGTTATTTGTTCTCATTGGATTTTGGATTTGTATTCCACTTGAGTTTTCATGTGTCATGTGTGGTGAGATTTATTTGTGAGTTATTGTGTAGTACTTGTGGCCTAGAACTTGTCCGGAATGTACTTTAAGGCAAAATTATAGACTAACTTGGTTTGAAACATGATATTAGGCCTTCCTTGGACCGCTAGTGTACCTTAAATTTCCTATCCTTAAATATTTTCCCTAGTCAACCCATTTTGAACCTTTAACCTTATTCTTTGGCAACCATATTACAATCTTAAATTCTTTGTTCTTAATTGCTCTAGCTTTTGAAACCCTACCTCCCTAAGTGTTGTGAAAGTGTAAATCTTTATATTATTAAAAGGAAGGAAGTTTGGTATAGGATTGTGACAAATGGCAGCATAGCAAAATGCCACGTGTTAGTTTTAGGACAGAAAGTAGTTATTAGGAGTAATAATAGTTACTATTAGTTATTGTTATTATTAGAATTAAAATTAAAATAATTAAATAACTTTTTTTAAGTAACGGTCATAGTATAGGAAGAATAATTAACAGTTTCTAAGTAGTGGTATCCTAACTGCTCGCAAAATAAAAGCCACGTTTTTTGGCAAGTGGTTGTACTATTTACGTAACTGAAGAATTAGTTTTTAATTATTGGTCTTTATAGAGCACATTTTATTTAAATTAATTAAATATTTCCGTAATATATTTAATATTTAACAATATATAGATATAGCCTTTTTTGTGCATTTGTGGCGGAGACATCGCAAAAGTGTTAAAAAACTGTACAAAGCCGATGGAACCGTCGGAAAGTTTAAGGGAGAATATCTGGGAACGTGGGCTCAACATAGGATTTCAAAGTATAATTGAGTTTCCTATTTGTGGGAGCACTTCGTTTCCTCTCTAAATTCTCAAAGTGGTCTTCTGTTGGTAAATTTCAAAGTATAATGGAGTTTCCTATTTGTGGGAGCACTTTGTTTCCTCTCTAAATTCTCAAAGTGGTCTTCTGTTGGTAATTTATAAATTACCATTGACGTGGACTATGCACCCAAGATGTTTTATGATATGCAAAACTTGAACTTCCTCTGTTGGTAATTTCTTGGGTGTTAGCTTGCGATTGTTTGAATAATTTCTTGAATGATCGTACCTGATTGCCAAGTATCAAAATTGCTGCAACAAATTAGGCCTCTTAATTTGTGCTCTATTGTTATTTGTTTCTGTAATAATAACTTTATCTATAGATCGAGTTCCAAAAAGGAAGAGACGAACAAGTAAAGATGAGGATGGATGATCTGCACAATTGCTTGTGTGACAATTTCTTCTCTTCTGAAGAGAAAGCAAAAGATGAACAAAGATGCGCCTATTTTTTCAGTTAAGTTCTCTACTTTCTCTCCCTCTTTTGCTTAATCGTGTGTGTATTGAGTAGTCTTAATGATTGAAGTGGATTATGAACCCAAAATGTTTGATGATATGCCTGACTCATTTACCAAATGATAGTTGAATAAATACATAATGCAAAACATGTTTTAAATAGAGATCTTCTCGTCAATGCATATCTTAAAACCGATTTTTAAGAACAATTATAGCTTTAAAATTATATTTTGACTCACAGTAAAGTTCACTATGACTATTGCAAGTAATTATTCACTTCTTTGATACATCTACCTTTTTTCTTCTTCTTTTTTTGTAGTAATATGACAAAATCTAACCAGCAATTAGTCCAAGCTAATCTCTGACATTTCAAATTTGCTTCTTCTTTGATATAGAATAAAAGCGATAAAAACAATAAAAACAATAATAATAATAATAATAATAATAGAGAAATGGACTTCAACGTTCATGATTTGCTGCTTCTCTATGAAGAAGTAAACTAGAGGTAACTGCCTTTGCCATTTTTTGTTAATGATAATTTGGTAAATTACTAGCGCTTTTTAATTGAAGAATTTTGTAGGTTTGATTTTAGTATCTTAGAGCTCAAGCATCCGGAACAATATTTGATAAAGTGGATTTATACAAACGTACTTTTTACTATTAGTTTTATACTACATTGCTTACAAAAACTTATGCTTAAAATCTCTATTTCTTTTTCAAGGAGCACAAAGTCATTTGATCATGTTGATATAGCATTCTGTTGGAGCTGCATGTGAACTTTCATGGCATTCTGATCATATTATAGTTCAGCTTTGGGGAGCTTTATTTTTATTTTTATTTTTTTGCTTTCTGAATGGTTATTTGATTTGTATCATCTTTTAAGCTACTTGTGGGAATTACTAAGACTAATGATTATGGCGAATTCAAAATGTCGACGCTATGAGTTTTGAATATGTTGGTCACCAAGCTCAAAGATTATTAACACGAAATCGATAGAGTGAGGAATGATGCGTTTCACTTTGGGCTTCAAGGTGTTTAGAGCGATATTGCTCGATATCATCCTCTTGATTCTGCCTATCACTCTACGAAGGTAAGGCGAGAGGAAAGAAGCCGAACCATAGGTATTTGCAACTATTTTCCTCTTTGTTACCAAATAATATTATCTTTCTCTTAATCTCCTCTTACCTCTTCATATTGAAATTATAGTTGCCTTGATACAATACTTTATTAAAAAAAAATCTTGAGACTCAGAATACATCACTCTTTGAGCTCATGTAGTCTCAAATATCTATTTTCTTTATAGTATTTGGATTCTTTAGTTTAGCATAAAGTAACCAAAACATCGTTTCATTATGTATTGGTAGTGTTCATAATATTTTGAAGATTAATTGTTCACAATGATATTAAAGTGTTGAATGAAGCAAGTGATTTGGAGTAAAGAATTGGATATAAGTGTAAAATAATACTGCTATTTCTTCATTTTTCAAGTTTCGTTTTTCCTTCTCTTCTTTGTTTTAGATCTTTTTATATGCTTATAATTATATCATATTGTGCTTAAAATACACTTGCTTCTTTCTGTACCCATTGAAGCTACTTTGGTTCTAAATATGGCATATATTACTAACCATTGAATAGTGACAAAGACGACATAATAACATATTATCATCAGAAAGATTTAATAGGCACTAGGCAGTATATGGATAAATTTATGTGCAACATCCAAATTTGCAGTTTCACATTCTTTCACAAGCCTTAAATTATTATTGTGATGAGGGTGGTTTGTCGACACCATTTCATGAGCCCTTTCTACAACCGTATTTCCTGTAGAATATTCTATTGCTCTACATATCAATTGCTGCTATATGCTTTCCTTTGTTTATATGATTCTCAAGTCTTTTTTAATAAGAAGGGTACTGGTCAAAACGGTGTGAGTTAAAGTATCTATATGGGATCTGGTATGGATGAAGATGTTGTCTTGAACAGATTGATGAGTTAAAATCTTAGTGGAGATTTTTTCAGCAAGATTTATCCCAACGTGTAGGAGTAACCAAATTTTCTCCGGTGGAAATACATATACAAAGTAGCTAGGTTGAGAAATGCAGAATATTTATAGGTTTCATCAGTTCCTTTTCTTTGATGTGATAATCACACAAGAAAATCTAAAAGTATTTCTTATCTGTAATCATTTTTATTTGTGTTCTCTTTTTATTCTTTTCTACAGTTCCATAGTTATTTAAGATCCATGCAAGCAATTATTGTTGTTAAGAAACTGAAAAAGATAGTTTTAGTTTTTAGTAGTTTAATTCAAGCTTGTCAGAGTAGTCAAAAGCCAAAAGCAAAAGGAACACTATGGAATGCTAGATTTTTAACTCAAAACAAATGATGTGTGATTTATCCGATTATGTTATTCGCAGGAAATAAGATTTGAATCAAATGTGATATATGAATATATTGACAGAAAGCTGAGTTTTAGCGGCTATCAAGTGTGTAGAATCAATTGTCCATAGTCACTTTGTGGGTTCTTGAGCATTTTCTTATGTAGTCGATTCACTTCAAAAAATTTTTATTTCTTATGCTGGATCTTTGAGCAATTAAATTTTTTGCACTATTACGGCTTTGCATTATTTGCTTTCACAAATCTCTTTGAAAGAAAGGAAACAAACAATATCGCTTTCCAGAGGTTCATTCAATTTTGGAGTATGTCCACAAGAATCGTCAAGCTTGTGATGCGTCCTCTTATTATAATATTGGCCCCTAGAGTATAAAATAGTATATTTAGTTGAAGGGTTTGTAACGAAGCAATAGCCGTTATCATAGAAAATGTTAGTCTAATAAGACAGATCCAAAAAAATAAGAATATAAGATCTTGCAATATGTCAAACATGATTCATATACATATATTTCTATTGTCTCTGTAAATGATCTGCGCCATCGCGCGGGTACGTATACTAGTATAGGCTAAAAGCCTAAATTTGGAGTTGAAAGTTGGAAAAGTTGTGAGATGGAAGATTGTTTGAAAAGGTGGAAGGTAGAAAATATATATATATATATATATATATATATATGAAGTCTTCCTTGACTTTAGGAAAAAAAAAATTTGTTGTATATATGTGTGTGTGTGTGTGTGTTGATAAAAGTTGTGAATAAAGGGAAGACTAGGTGTGGAATGAAAAGTGAAAAAAAGGGTAAAAAATATCTTTGAAGGAAGTGGACTTTAATTGTGAATATTGTAATGCATTGGGAGGTTTTGAGTCACTTTAACCAAAATTTTGCCTTACATTAACCAAAGGCCTAAATTACAACCCTTTAATTCCTAATTGATTTTGAACCAAGTTGCCTATGTTAGTGGAGGAATACATAAAGGGCAAGCCTATGGTACTACTTGTATGCATTTGAACATCTTTTTGATAGAGAGTTAATTCTTTCCATTTGATATCCCATTTTATTTTGAAACTAAGACTTATGAGTGTGGGATCCTCTCTTAAAATGTGAGGGCTCATGAGATTGGAGTTGTGAATTTAATCACATTTTCAATTGGAAAGAAGGACCAAAGAAAGTTGATTGTGATAGAGAGACAGATTTTGAAGCTTTAGTGCCATGACTTGATTGCTACTTTGATTTGCATTAGTGTTTGAGCACTTGTAGTATAATGGTGTTAATGTGAAGTGCTTGATAATTCATATGCCTTGGAGTAATTGTTGGTACCAATCGAAGTCATGCATTTGTGCTTAAAGTAGACTCTTTTTTTGGCTTGGCATGATATGGATGCATTGTTGAGTTAACTACTTGGGAGGAGGTTTTGTCCTTTTAATTGCTTGAGAACAAGCAATAGTTTAAGTTTGGGGGTTTGATAAGTTAGTATTCTACCAACTTATCTTGTCTTTAAATTTATACTTTTGCTATGTTTGAGTGATAACATTGTGTATTTAATGTCATTTACTTCTATTTTACAGGTTGTATGTGATTTAGAAGTAATGGTGAAGAAACCAAGTGAAAACAAGACAACAAGGAGCTAAAATGGAAAAAATAATCTGCCCAATGAAACACTCTTCGTGAACGCGAAAGAGAACACGCGAACGCGATGAATCAGTAGCCAAAGCTACGCGCACGTGTAGGTTAAACGCGAACGCGATGAACCAGAAGGAAAACCTACGCGAACACGTAGGTCAAACGCGAACGCGATGTGGGAAAAAAGGAACCTTCGCGAATGCGAAAGTATTCACGCGAATGCGATGATCAGAAATAGTTAGCCTTCGTGAACGCAAAGCTGGACTCGCGAACGCGATGAAGAAATCAGGCGTGAAGACTGGACAGTTCTGGAATTTCACATTTTCTACCCCAAATCCATTAATACCCAATTCAGCTCATTTGTAAAGGAATCTTTGGCTTATTTTCAGTCCTCATAGACTAGAGAGAACATTTTTGGAAGCTAGGATTTTTGCACACACACTTGGGTCTTGAAGATTGAAGCTTGTGGTTAAGATTTTCTTA